>CAUYQG010229976.1:0-15083 GCA_963574415.1 Tarsius wallacei
GAGTAGCTGGAACTACAGGCGTGCGCTACCACGCCCGGCTAATTTTTTGATTTATTGTAGAGATGAGGTCTCGCTTGCCCAGGCGGGTCTCGAACCCGCGGGCTCAGGCAATCCACTCACCTCAGCCTCCCAAAGGCGCGGGACTACAGGCTGAGCCACCGAGCCCGGCTCTTCTGTTTTTTTGTTTTACCTCTTCCATAACAGCAAAACATTTCCCTTTTAGGATGTTTTTTCATCCAGGGAAACAAAGAAAAAGTCACTAGGAGCAAGATCAGGTGAATGGGGAAGCTGGGGCATGAAACTCATGCTGCTTTGGGTTAAAAATTGTTAAACACTCAGCACATTGTGGGCAAGGGCACTCGTAAATCACTCATCATGAAATGGGCAAACACATTGAAAGAATCTCCAAAAAAAATTTCACTGAAGCTGAACGCAACCTCTCACAACAATGTTAGCTGGTAGATTGATGCCGATGAGTTCCTAGAACACTTACCTAGCAGGGAAAGCCTGTACTACAAGGGGACCACCCACCAAAAAAAATTTTTTTGGGGGTCCCCAACCTCATATATTGATACAACTTGGATGAAAGTCAAATGCATAGTGCTGAATCAAATAAGCCAGTCTTAATAAGATATCTACTGTGTGATTGCATTTTAATGACACTTTCAAAAAGACAACTGGAATGGGGTCCGGAGGGTGTGACTGCAAAGGGAGAAAAAAAAGGGAGTTGTTTGAGGGATAGAACGATGTTGTATCCTGACTGCATCAGTGGTTACAAGATTCAATACATGAGTTAAAATTCATAGTGATGTACTCTCACAAAAGCCAATTTTATTGCATGTTAATTAAAAATATATTTTAAGCAATATGAGTCTTCTTTTTAAAAAGCTCAACAAATGTCTTGTGAAGCCTTTAGACAGTTTAAACAAATAAAAGTAGTTTTAACTTGAAAAAAAAAGAACTTGTGGGAGTGAGTTTGCTCTCTTATCCTTTCACCATCTGCCCTATAAAAACACAACAAGAAGGTCCTATCAGATGCTGGCAACTTGAGCTTACTATCTCAGCCTCTAGAACTGCGAGAAATAAATTTCTGTTCTTTATACATTACCCATTCTGTGTTCTGTTATAGTAGCACAAAATGAGCTAGATAAGACAAGTTTTACTAGGTTAAGCATCCCATCATATACTTTGCCAAATTATGGGTTACTTTGACCAATAAAGTGCTGAAATCCTGGCCCATTCCTCATAGCAACCTGAGCTTAGATTATAAACAACTACTTCCAGTGTGTTTAACCTTGCTTCAGCCCCAAGGCCATAGGGGTTCAACCTTTCCCCAGAGCAAATGTTTTGCAATAAAATAACAAGAACTCAGTGTTATAATCACCAGATGGAAATAGCTGAGCAAGTTCTAATCTGACAGCATAGAAGAAATTGTTCCCACTTTCATTCTGCCATTCCCATTTCATCATTTTCTTCTGACTTGTAGAGTTAATTATTGCTTGATCCCGGTGATTCACTTATGTTTTCAGAAGGACCTGTTAACAATGTCTTCTTCCCCGACATCTCTCAAGAATATACAAATGTGTATGTGTGTGTGTGTGTGTGTGTGTGCATACACATGTATATTCTTCCTATTTAAAAACTCCTTGCTAAGTATAATTTTAGTTCTCTATGGACGACTCCCCTTCACTATGACTTGCAGCATCTCTGCTAAATATAGTATAGTATTTTTGCAACATATTGAAAAATTCTTTGAGAATGTTTGCATATCTCTTTAGTACCATTTACAGCACTGTGTGGAAGTTACTATGACAATTAACTTTAAAATTAAAATGGAGAATTGAAAGTTTTCAGTTTTGCATAATTGGAAGGACTTCCTGACACTAAGCTCAAAATGGTAGAATTTTAATATGTTATGTCTAAGTGTGTAGGTCTGTTCTTATTAGGACATGATTTTAGAGATCAGCATTGGAAATTCTATTCCACCACATTTTATTTCTATGTCAACTATGCTAATACACTGTCAGAAAATTTTTACCAATAATTTTCCAGGTTATACATTTTATGGAGTATGCTTGGTTAACACATTCTGCTCTCTGAGCACTAGCAATGACAAGAACAACAACATTGACAAACATTGAGTGTCTGTATGCTATGCACTCCACCAAGTATTATATGCATGTATATTACATATGTATAGGATTTTGTAGGATTGTTGCGAGAAGGATGTTTAATTACAAAATAGCTAGTGTAACCCCTATTTTACACAAAAGGAAGTTGAGGCTTAGATAGATTAGGTCACTGTTTCTAGTTTTCTGTAGCAATTAGATCAAGGTAGTTGATAGTGTTGTTCAAGTCATCTATCTCTTTACTGGTCATTTATTTAGTTGTTTTATCAAAGGGAATATTGAAACCTTTAACTATGGTTACGTACCCATCTTTTTCCTTTATATTCTTTCAACTTTTGCTTCATGTACGTTAAAGACAAATAACGCTATATTTTTTTATCATGTACAACATGATGTATTATGTATAACATGATCATGTATTACATGTATGTTGTAAAGTGGTTAGATCTGGCTGATTAAGAAATGCATTATCTCCCATAGTCATAATTTTTGTGCTGAGAGCATAACACATCCACTCTTTACATTTTTCAAGAATTCAATATATTAGCATTAACTATAATCACTTTGTTGTACAAAGGATCTCTTGAAATGTATACCTTCTATTTAACTGTAATTATGCATCCTGTGACCAGGATCTTCCCATTCCCCTTCCTTACAACCATGCCAGACCCTGGTAGCCACTATTTGACTCTACTTCTGTGAGATCAACTTTTTTAGATTCCACATATGATCATGCAGTATTTGTCTTTCTCTGCCTGCTTTATATTATTTAACGATGTCCTCTAAGTTCATCCATATTGTTATGCATGGCAGAATTTAATTCTTTTTTATAGCTGAACAGTATTTCATTGTGTGTGTATATATGTATATATATTAAAAAATTGGGTTATTTGTTTTCTTATTATTATACCTTTTTTATTATTATACCTCTTAATACCTTTTCAGATGTATCATTTGTGAATATTTTCTCTTATTGTGTAGTTTGTTTTTTCACTTTGTTGATTGTTTCTTTTGCTGTATTGAAACTTTTTAGTTTAATGTAATCCCATCTGTCTATTTTTGCTTTTGTTGCCTGTTTTTGAGGTCTTACTCAAAAATTCCTTGCCCAGACCAATGTCATAAAGTATTTCCCCTATGTTTTCTTTTAGTAGTTTTGTACCCCTGGTTTTTAGTGCTTACTGTTTTGTGGCATATGTTTTTTATATCCTTTTACTATTTTTTTTTTGAGTTGGAGTCTCACTCTGTCACCCAGACTGGAGTGCAGTGGCCGCTCCCGGCCACCACAGCCTCTACCTGCTGGGCTCCAGCTATCCTTCCACCTCAGCCTTCCAAGTAGCTGGAACTACAGGTGCACGCTACCACACCCGGCTAATTTTTTTTTTTTTATTGTAGAGATGAGGTCTCACCAAGTTGCCCAGGCGGGTCTTGAACCCGCGGGCTCAGGCAATCCACTCACCTCGGCCTCCCAAAGTGCGGGATTACAGGCTGAGCCACCGAGCCCGGCTGACTATTTTTTTTTGACCTGATCAAGGGTCACTGCAGGCTCAACCCCCTGGGCTTAGGGAATACTTGCACCTCAGCTTCCCAAGTAGCTGGGACTACAGATGCATGCCACCATGCCTGACTTATTATTATTTTTTGTAGAGATGAGATCTCACAATGCGGCCTATGCTGGTCTAAAACTCCCGAGCTCAAGCAAGCCTCTTGTCTGAACCTCTGAAAGTGTGGGGATTACAGGTGTGAGCCAACACACTCAGTCCTCTTTACTTTTTACTTATTATTGTCTTTGTATTTCAAGTGCAGCTCTTGTAGAGAGCATATGATTGGATATTGCCTTCTTATCCCTCTGATAATCACTGCCCTTTAATTTGGAATGCTTAGTCCATTAACATTTAATGAATTATTTGTATGGTACGATTTAGGTCTGCTATTTTATTTTTAAAATTTTATATCTTCTGTTTTCTCTTGCTCTGATCTGCCTTCCTTGCCTTTTTTTTTTTTTTTTGAAGTACTAAATATTTTTCAGATTTTCATTATAATTTACATATTGGCTTTTTACCTAACTGCTATTTTTTAGTGGTCCGTCTAGGGATTATAACATACACATATAAATCTTACAGCCCATCTAGATTTCATATTGTACTATTTTACACATATACAAATAAATAAAACTTGTAATTGGATTGGCATATTTGCCATCTACCTCATTTTTTATGCATTCATTGTCATATATATACATATACTGGCCATCTGTATGTTCTGTATATATATTAACAATCCCATGAGACAATGTTATACTTTTTACTTCCAACAGTCATATGTATTTTTAAATAACTAGAAAAATAGTTTTAACATTTTCCCATATATTGGCAACTTTAAATATTATAATTCTTTCCTGAAGGTTAAAGTTTTTATTAGATGCCATTTCCTTTGAGCTTAAAAAACTTATTTTAGCATTCCTTGTTGTGCAGATTTGCTGGTGACAAAATATCTTCTTTTTACTGAAAAATATATTTCTTTTATCTTCCATCTTGAAGAATAGTTTTGATGGATATTGAATTCTATGTTCATAGCATTTATATTCTGCATTTTAAATTGTTGTTTAATTAGTTTCTAGCTCTTATAATTTCTGATGAGAAATCCATGCTAATTCTAAAAGTTATTCCCCAGTATGTAATATGTCTTTTGATTTGGCTGCTCTCGGTATTTTTCCTTTATCTTTGTTTTTTTGTAATTTGAAAATAATGAGCCCAGGAATAGTTTTGTTTATATTTGTCCTGCTGTGATAGTAATTATTTTATTGCTTCTCCGTCACAAATCCTTCTTTGTCCTATATTTGTGATGTTAGAGTCAGACTCTCTAGACATCTATCCTATGCTGGCTGGCATGATATTAAGTTTTCGCCAGTGGAAGTTTCTAGAGGGATGCTTACAGGGTCAGAGCAGAAGGAAGGAGTGCTCCTTCAATCTTGGATTTTTGTGATGGAATCCTGGCTATTGTGTATGTTATATGGTGACACTGGAGCCTGTCATATTACTCTGAAGTGTGCTTATTTTTATTTTAACTTTAGCAGGCAATTTTCTGGGTTGCTAGATAAGTGTGATGGTTAATTTTATGTGTCAACTTGAGTGGGCTAAGGGGTGTCAGACAGCTGGCATGCAACAGCAAGCAGATCAGCATGTGGGGTCTTGCGGAATTCAGAAAATAGCCCTTGCAGTTGAGCTTAGCTCATTCATCTTTTTCTGTAAATTTCTCTGGCATGACAGAGCAGCTTTCACTTATCTGTGACCTTCTCTGTGGACACCATCTCTACCTCCCAACAGTGGTATTCTCCTGTATTTCATCATGAACTGCATGCACCCTCTGGTAAATTTCTCAGTCATCACAATGGTGGTCCCCATCATTTAATGGAACCTGGCACCCTCCACACATTTCTTACCACTGACATTCTGATGCAGCCCATGCTTTCTAGCAAGTTTCTTTGCTACTGACCATCTATATATTCTTGTAGGAACCAGATTCTCTCCTTAGAGAACTGATTCTAAATCTTTTATTTCTAAGTTCCCTTCCAATTAACTTTCTCTTAGACTTTAGTAGCTTTTGCCTATAGTTGCTACTTCTATACCTTTCAGAGTCTTCTATGATCCATTTTAGTAGTTAACTACCTCTTTTGAATTAGTAATTTTTAATATTGAATTTTCCGTGCTCAAATTACTGGTGTCATTTCTATCTCCTAACTGGACCCTCACTGATACATTGGCATTTGTTGAGCCTCTTCTGTATGTGATTGTATGTCTTTCACCAAATTTGGGGAGATTTTTGTTATTCTTTATTTCTTCTATTTTTTTCCACCATTCTCTTTTTACTTCTCTGTCAGAAACCCCAACCACATATGAAGTACACCTTTTGATATTCTCTCACAGATTTCCTTGACTCTATTTTTTTTTTTTTACTTTTTTCTGTTCTTTATATTGGATAATTTATATTATCAAACTTCAAGTTAACGGACTTTTCTTCCCCTGTCATCTCCTTTCTGCTGCCAAGCTCATCTACTGAAATATTTATTTTAGATGGCAAGCTTTCTGCTTTAAAATTCCCATTGGTTATGTTTTAAATAGTTTCTACATTTTTTGTAAATATTTTCTATCTTTTTGCTCATTACTAGTATAGTTTCCTTTATGAATGGGTTTAGTTATAATAGTTGCTTTAAAATATTTATCTGTTAATTCCATTATTTGTATTATATCAGAAATGATTTTGGTTGTCATTTATTTTGAGAGTGAGCATCATTTTCTGTTTCTTTATATATTGAGTAATTGGTGATGGAATCCTGACATTGTGTATGCTATGTGATGGCACTGGAGTCTGTCATATTACTCTGAAGAGTGCTGATTTTTATTTTAACTTTAGCAGGCAATTTACTGGCTCACTAAATAACTGTGATGATTAATTTTACACATCAACCTGATTGGGCCAAGAGATGTCAGACAGCTGGTAAAACATTTCTAAGGATGTCTGTGAGGGTGTTTCTGGAAGAAATTAACATTTGAATTGGTACTGAGTAAATAAGTTCATCCTCACCAATGTGAGTAGGTATTATCCAATCTGTGGAATGCCTGCACAGAACAAAAAGGCAGAGCAAGGGTGAATTCTCCCTGTCTTGGAATATATATCTTCTCCCATCGTTGGACATCAGAGCTCCTGGTTCTTGGGTATTCAGACCACAGGTGTACACCAGTGTTCCTCTCCTGGTTCTCAGACCTTTCACTTTGGTCTGAGAGTTACACTAACGGTTCTTCTGATTCTCAGTTCATTGGACTCAAACTGAATTACATGACTGGTTTTCCAGCTTGCAGACAACTTATCATGGAAATTCTCAGTCTCCATAATTATACGAGCTAATTCTCATAATAAATCTCCTCACATGGATCCATGCATATTGTATTGATTCTGCTTCTCTGAAGAATCCTGACTAATACAACCAACTCCTTTTGTATATTAGCTCAAATTTTAGTTTAAATCTTTGAAATTTGAAAGAGCTTCTTGAAATTTGTCTGTGCATGTAAAATCAGTGATTAGCCATAAAACTGCAGAGTTTATATACACAGAATTTGAAAGGTCTATAAAAGAAGAATGCCTGATGTCACCCTACTGGCAAGTTATAGTTCCTAACTATATCCTTCTGACTGGTACCAAGTGTAATCTATGGAAATATTGTGAGTGTGAATATTTGGTTGAATTTTAGAAGACTTTTTGTTAGGTGTTGTATACTATTCCTCTCTCTTTTCTCTTCTGAAATGTTAGTCTTTACTAACTTAAAGTGAATTCAAGAATTTTAGCCTTTCTATACTCAAACATTCTAAATTTATTAAAATAAGAAAAAAAGGAAAAAATGCTGAATTATTAAGAGGCAAAATGGTGTAAGTCTATATTGCAGAAAGTATATTTCCTTTTTAGCAGGCTTTAACTATACCTTTAAGACTAATAGGTCCTCAGTTTGTGTTGAGTGTTGGTGAACTCTTTAGTGTCCTATATGTGTCTGGGCTGTTTCATACACTAAAACAACAGCTACAAAAAACCAACATGCACCCACACTATATTTCTATAGTTCTTCCTCTGCTATTTCAATAATGATACCACCTAGCTTTCTATGGGTCAGTGTGTCTTTGCAGGAAGAAGACGAGTGATGGTTGCAGATTCCTCAAGCCATATATGGAAACAGGATGCGTAAAAAAGTATTTCCTTTGATTAATGTATAAGTGGCATAAGAAAGTTTGCACATTAATATATGTATGGACATTTCAAGTTTTGTTTTGAACCACTTTCTTCTACAACTATACACCTTTCTGATAAACTATTGTAGGTCTTCCTTAGGACCCATCTTTCAAGGTTTATGTTGACAAGACATCATTTCCTGAGAATAACTCTTACTACTGCTTTGTGCTGTGACATAATGGATTTTTATAGTCAGTGTTATTTATCCCATCAAATTGTAGGCCTTTCAAAAGAAAAAAAATTTCTTTTTTTTCTCTGCTGAGTGAAGTAAGTCACCTCCTATGACTTAGCCTGGTGTTAACTATCACTGCTTAATTTAATTATATACCGCAGCCCACAAATAAGTGCCATCTGACTTACTGAAAAACATCATCAATTGCCTCCTGCTCTTTTTCAACTTCCAGCACTATGCTGTATAACTTTAGATGGTCCAAAGACCATCTGTAATTCCTTAGCCTTTTTTTTTTCTGTTAAGAATCCTTTTACCCATTTATTTTTCTGGTCATTTCCTTTTTTCCTTTTAGAGAGAACTCTTCCCATCTCACTAACTGTTCAGCCTACATCTGGGGAGATTTCTAATCACATACTATCTTGGCCCACCAGTCACAGTTTGACCACATAACTTTAGTCTTGACAATCATTGGGATCTATCTCTCAGGCCACAGGGATTGCGTTATAGGTCAGCATATGACTTGAGTTAGAACAATCTGATTTCTGTGCTGGAAAAAAAGAAAGAAGTTTCCATTTCCTTTGGGATTGTTAAACTTAAGTAATATAAATTTGATTTATATGTAGTCATGTCTCAGTCATACCACCCAGACCTGGATGATAGGTTCTTAGGACATTTGAGACTCTAATCCTACTGCAATTAGCAATCCTAAGTAATAAAAGTCAGTCAATCTCTCCTCCCACCCCTTCACACTTTAACAAATTAGTCAAATCATATAAAATTTCCTGTATTCCATAATTTGGAAGTACAGAAACAGCAATTTCATTATATTCAAACTCATGATGTGAATTGGGTTTCTGTCATTGCAATAAAAATGTCACAATATAGTCAAAATATTGTGGTATTGGAATAAGGATAGACATATACCGATGGAATAGAACTGAGAGACCAGAAATAAACCTAAATATTTATGGCTAATTAATTTTGACAAGGATCAAGTCCAGTCAGTAGAGGAAAGATAGTGCCTTTACCAATTTGCTTTGACACAATTTTATTTTCACTTGCAAAAGAAGGAAACTGAACCTTTACTTTTCTCCATATACAAAAATTAACTTAAAATGGATTAGTGATTTAAATATAAGAACTCAAGCTGAAAACATCCTAGAAGAAAACAGAAGTTTTCTTCTTGGCATTAGGTTTGACAATGGACTCTTATATGTGACACCAAAAGCACACACAGCAAAATAAAAAATAGGTAAAGTAGACTTCGTAAATATTAAACAGTTTTGTGCATCAAAGAACATCATTAGGAGAGTAAAAAGATAATCTGCAGGATAAAGGAAAATACATACTTACAAATCATTTACCTGTTAAAGATTTGGTATCCACATTATGTAAAGAACTTCTGAAATGCAGCAACAAAAAGACACGTAATGCAATTAAAAAATGGGCAAGCAATTTGCATAGGCATTTCTCCAAAGAAGATGTAATGGCCAATAAGCACATGAAGAGCACAAATGGTGAATAACACATAAAAATGTGCTCAACATCATTAGTAAATAAGGAAATACAAATAAAATCCACAATTACACATATTAGGATGGCTATTTAAAAAAAATAACAGATATTGGTAAATATGTGGAAGAATTGGAAACCTGTGCATCTCTGGTGGGATGGAAAATGGTACAGTCCCTGTGAAAAATAGTTGGTGGTTCCTTCAGCTACTCAACATAAAATTACCATATGACAAAGCAATTACACTCCTAAATATAGATCCAAAAAAATTGAAGACAGGGACTCAGAGATAGTTGTACACCAATGTCCTTTATGTATTATTCAGTTCTTTGTATATCATCAAAATGTAGAAACAAAGTGTCAACCAACAGGTGAATAGATGGACAAAATGTGGAATGTATACAATGGCATATTACTCAACCAGAAGTAGGAATGAAGTTCTGGTACATGTCATAACACGGATCAACCTTGAAAATATTATGCTAAGTGAAATAAACCATACAAAAAGGACAAATATTGTATGATTCCACTTATATGAGGTACTAGGATAGGCAAATTCACGGAGATACAAAGAAGATTAGCGATTACCAGGGACTGCAGGAAGATAAAATGGGAAGTTATTACTTAATGGTTACAAAGTTTCCTCTTGTGGTAATGGAAACATTTTGGAAATAGATAAGTGATAGTTGCACAACACTGAAGAAATAATTAATGCCACTGAATGTACATTTAAAATAATTAAAATAGCTAATTTTGTTTATGTATGTTATCACAATTATAAAAATGATGTTCCAACTATCTTTACTGTGTACCCAACTCCTTTTTTCTTAATTGTCTACCTAGTTTGGGATGGACCAGATACTTCAGAAACATGCCCAAAGTTCTTTTAATTCACCCAACTATATAATTGGAAACATTTGTGTTATCCTGAAAACATTTAGGCATACAAAAGATGCTTATCGATTTACGTATGAGCACAGACATTCCTTTGGATGTCATTGACATTGCTGTGTTTTAAAATTGACAAATGCTTGGAAGTTAAAATTGCAAGTACATACATTGCTTGCAATTTAATGTTCTTTGCAAATTGTCATTATGTATATTTCTGGAAATCTGAGAGATTTCTATTTAGAAGCTCATTTTTCTTTTTTTCATTCTTCTTTGTATTCTAACTGTGTTCCAAACCAGGCTATATCTTCTAAAGAAAAGCTGCAAAGAGACCACTCAGATTTGATTATTTTTTCTTTTTGGCAAATTCAGAGTGTCAGAACTGTTTATATCACATTGCATTTTAAGTAAGTTGCTGCTCTTTCTAGAATATCTCATGTTTTGGGGGTGAAAAAGAAAACACCCTGATTCAGAAAACTGGACTTTTCTACTTCATCAGCCTTGAGTGAGTTACCTCTATGAATTTCAGTTCTTATTGACAAAATGGAAATAATTATCCTTGGTCTACTCACATTGCTGGGTTGTTGAGATGACTATATGAAGATAATGGATATGAACAAGGCACTGTATAGAACAAAGTACAACTCTAAGAATGCATAATAAAAATAACAGCAAGGGGTCCTGGAAGATTAATTATTTGATTAACTACTTTTTCAAACAGAGAGTAAGCTGGACTCTTAAGGCATCATTCATCCTTACCACTAATTTTTATACTGTCTGTGAAGGAGATTCTGTATGAATGTTAGCAGCTGAGAAAGAAACCGGAAAAAGAAGACTGAAGAAGCTTGAAGTAATCCCTGATCTCCAAACAGACAGAGCGGGATTGTACACAAAAAAAGGCAGTTTCACCCAATGGAAAAGTACTCCAGAACTCTTTATACTAGAGAAAAAAGTCCTTCTTACTTAGAAAATTGAAAGGAACCAAACTTGACATTTTGCTCAACACTCACTCACTTACTCTCTCTTGAATACAGCCAGACTTTATGCCTATTTATGAAAGCCTTTCTCATGCAGTACTACATAGGGGTGAGATAATGAATGGGAAAACAGACCCACTCCAACACCAAGAAAACCAACACAGTTTTCTTCTAATCAACTAGGTGCCAAATTAATTGAAGTGTGTAGGCTGGCCAGGCGCTATGGCTCATGCCTGTATTCCAGCACTTTGGGAGGCCAAGGTGAGAGGATTGCCTGAGCCCAGGGGTCCAAGACCAACCTGGGCAACTTGGATGAGACCTTATCTCTACAACAAATCAAAAAATTAGCCAGGCATGGTGGTGCTTTCCTGTAGTTTCAGCTACTCAGAAGGTTGAGGCAGGAGGATCACCAGAGCCCAGCAGGTTGAGGTTGCGGTAGATGTGAGCGTGCCACTGCACTCCAGCTTGGGTGATAGAGTGAGACTCTGACTCAAAAAATAAAAAAATTGTATAGGCTAGAAGAGTCCCCAGACATATGAAGAGGTAAAAATAAAATAAAAGGGAAGGACTTCAATCAAGTAACAGAACTAGTACTAGAAGAAATAGAGATAATTTAGCAAATAGAAATAGCTATTTCTCAGGGTAAAAATATATTGTAACCATAATGCAATACTATACTGCTATGCAAAGGAAACTTTCAGAGACCAAGGTAGCAAGCTTGGAGATAAGAAACACAATTTCCAAAAATGCATATGATATGGAGACATGGCTGAAAATCAAATTTTGATCTGGAAAATAAAGTGTAGTTAAAAATTAAGAAAAGATAGAAAAATGTGGAGACAGTTGAGAGACAGAAAATTATTCCAGAGATTCAATAGCCATCAAAGATAAACTCTAATAGCATACATACTAGAAAATGAAGGTGAAAGATGGTTAATTTTTCAAGCTGAAAAAAAGTCACAGATTGAAAGATCTCACTAGGTTCCAAAGTGGGATGAATGAAGTAAATACATGAAAATTAGATAGATAGATGAGAGAGAGAGAAAGAGAGAGAGAGAGACAGAGAGAGAGAGAGAGAGAGAGAGAGAGACATACATCCTGGTAAACTTTCAGATACTAAAACATAAGAAGATTATCCTCAAATATCTCAGAAGGAAGTTTATAATCCTGATGAGTATTAAATTCGTGAAAGTTCCAGACAATTGAGAGAAAAAGAGTTTTAAATTTAAAATTCTATACTCAGCCATGTTAGCACTGACATGTGAGAGCAAAGTAAACACATACCTTACAAATTTGACCATCCACAGCTTTGCTGGAGAATTGTTTATAATGTGAAACATAATGTAATAAAATATAACGTAGGAAAATATGTATGAATGCAAGAGCAAGGGAGACAAGAAACAGTAGTGAGCAAAGAAAACAGTAAATTTCACAATTAATTGCTTTAACACAAAACATAAAAACAAACAGACAAAAACCTGAGAATAAAATACCAGTTGATCTTAATGTGAGAGGTAAAGACAGGAGAGAATGATGAGGTAGAAGGGTAAAGTAGACACAGAGTAAAATGAAGAAGTGATATTCTGATAAGTGTGTGGAGAGAAAAGAAGACACACTCTAACTGTAGACACACATAAAAAATTTAAGCTTCATGTTTTTTGTGTTAAAATGTAAGGGTAGCCCATTAGAAGGAAGAAATATAAGATCAAACTTTCAAAGCACCAAGTAGAAAAATAGAACATAGAAAGCTTACTCAATCTAACAAAAGAAAAACAAGAAATAGCAATAAGAAAGTAAATCAAAATTGTAACATAAAATAGTGAATGAAACTCTAATTGTTTTAGTAATCATAGCAATATTCACAAATTAAACTGTACTATTAAAATGCTGAGAAACTGAGATTACATTGAGGTTTTCTCTTCTTTTCTTTTTATAAGAAGCATACCTAAAAAAACCAGAAAGAGGTGGAATGTGCAGGGTGTGAAAAGATATAACATGCACATGCAAAACACAAAAGTAGGAGTGGCAATATTAATATCAAACACAAATTTAAAGACGAAAAATAATTGAATTGGATAAAAGGTATATTCAACCTAGAAAATATAACACAAACTTCTGTCTATTTTGCAGCATGGTTTCAAAATTTATTAAGCATTAGAAAAAATGTTATAAAAACTGTTGATGGGATTGTAAACTCGTTCAATCTCTATGGAAAACAGCATGGAGATTTCTCAAACAACTAAAATTGGAGCTGCCATTTGACCCCAAAATTCCACTACTAGACGTCTACCCACGTGGAAAGAAATCACTATATAAAGAAGATACTTTCACTTGTATGTTCATTGCAGCACTATTCACAATAGCTAAACCATGGAACCAACCTAATTGCCTATCAACAATTGACTGGATAAAGAAAATGTGGTACATATACACCTTGGAATACTACACAACCATAAAAAAGAATGAAATCATGTTCTTAACAGCAACATGAAAGGAGCTGAGGAACATCATCTTAAGCTAACTAACTCCAAAACAGAAAACCAAACACCACATGTTGTCACTGATATGTGGGAGACAAATGACTGGAAGATGAAAAAAATAGACACTGAGGACACTATGAAGGGAGAAGTGGGAGAGGGTTAGGGTTCAGCAGTTACCTATCAGGTGCAGCATTCACTATCTGGGGAATGGGCCACCTGAAGCCTAATTTCCTCCAGTACACAATATGTCCATGTAACAAACATGCACTTGTACACACTGAATCTAAAAGAGAAAAAAAAAAAACTTATAAAAGTCCACAAAAATAATGGGATATTTTATAGACCTATTTCAAAATCAACAGATCAATTAGTAAACAAAATAAGTATAAGGGTAGAGAGTTGTGCTGTCAATTACAGTGGCTATTGAGCACTTGGCTATGTAATGAATTCAAATTGAGATGTGCTGTAAATATAAAACACACTGGATTTTTAAGAGTGCAAATTATTAAAAAAACAGAATGTAAATTATCTGCAATAATTTTTATATCAATTAAATATTAGAAGAATATTTTGTGTGTTTTGCGTTAAACAAAATATGTCATTAAAATTGATTTCACCTGTTCTTTACTTTTTAAAATGTGGCTACTAGAAATAGTAAACTTATACATAGGGCTCACACTATATTTTTATTGGACACTGGTGGTACAGAAAATTTAAGTAACACGAAATATAAGCTTTATCTAACAAACCAATTGAGTCATATTTCATTTTGTACCCGCGAAATAGATAAATTATTTTATTCCAATATCCATGAAGTGTTTGCAAAACTATATGAAGTACTAGGTCTCTCAGAAAATATCAGTGTAAATGTATTCCTCTAAAGACAAAGCCAAAGATAAACTAGTCAAGAACAAAATCAAGTATGTTTCACAAACAATATTATGATGATTATTAATTTAAATAGTCATTGTGCTAATGTATGTGAGACATATATGGACAAGTAATGACCATGACATGCCCATTCATCTACAGTCTAGCACCTATTCTTTACAAATGACCTTGGTACCTTCCAGGTTCAAGAAGCTTTGGTGAAAATGACAGCAGAGTGCAAGCTGAAGGGAGAAAATGTACAAGGAGAACTCCTTGAAAA
>CAUYQG010229987.1:0-44668 GCA_963574415.1 Tarsius wallacei
AATACCACAAAGCGCACAAAAAATGAGACACTGTGAGTGAAAGCAGAAATCACATAATCAGACCTTCAAAATAATAGGCAGTAAAATTCTTTTTTTTTTGGGTAGAAACAAGGTTTTGCTATGGTGCCCAGGCTGGTCTCGAACTCCTGACTCAAGCAATTCTCCTGCCTCAGTTTCCCAAAGTGCTGGAATTACAGGCATGAGTCACTGTGCCTGACCAAGTATTTTTAATCTATGGGTTTCATTCCATCTCTCTTTTTTTCTCTTGAAACTTATCTGATAAGAAAATTCAGTAGTTTGCCCTACAGTTTCCTGTAGTCTGGCCTTTGCTGATTGCAAGTCCATTACGTCATTTAACATATCCTCTGTCCTTAATAACTCCTTTAAATTAGAAGTCAGAGCCAGGCACAGGGGCTTGCACCTGTAATTCCAGCACTTTGGGAGGCTGAGGCAGGAGGATCGCTTGAGTCCAGGAGTTCCAGATCAGCCTAGGTAACATAGCGAGACCTCGTATCTATAAAAAATTTAAAAACTAGACAGGCATGGTGGCGTGCACCTGTAGTCCCACTTACTTGCCAGGCTGAGGTAGAAGGATTGCCAGAGCTCAAGAGGTTTAGGCTGCAGTGATCTCTAATGGTTTTCACTGCACTCTAGCCTGGGCAACAGAGCAAGACTGCGCTTCCACAAAAAAAAAAGAAGTCAGATTTAGAAGAAATTTGATCAAATTCAGATTTGATTTTCTATGAAGACTACTTCATGTGTGGTCTTGTACTTTTTTTAGGAGGCATGTCAGACTTAGTTTCCCTAGGAAACATACTATGATTTGCATGCATTTTTCTCTCTTCCACGCAAAGCAAAATAATAACTTCTTTTGAGTAGAAAATTTTTATTTGTCATTCTCTCTTTCATGGACCCTAAGCTTTGTCTCCTGTCCCCTACCTTACAAAGCCTATTGAAACCAAAATCTCACAGCCACTAGGAAATGGCAAATGTCCCTAAGACAGCTATCAGTTTTGGTATTCTGTATCTCAGGATTTGAGCTTTCCTTTATAGTTGGCTTTAGAATTCCTCTCATTTTCTTGCAGGGTCATCCACAAAGTATATAACTTTGCTCATTTCCCTTGCAGTTACACAAGCAGTAGCCCTATAGTTTCTTCTTGGCTGAATTAAGCATTTAAGGAAATGTTTAAATATTTAATCCAGCATCTTCAGGTATTTTGAACCAAGAATATTTCTTGGGAAATGCAAAGTGTTATTTGATAGATTTAGAAGTCTCCCAATTATGTTTTACTTTGTTTTGTTTCTTACTGTTTAAATTATAATTACAAAGATATTCACTGGAAGAAAAATCAAACAAAATATATACAAAACATTTTTTAAAAATCTCCTTGCTCATTTATTTATGTATTTTTCTTTTTGAGCTGGAGTTTCATGATGTCGCCCAGGCTGGAATGTACTGGCATGATCACAGCTAACTGCTGCCTCAATTTCCTGGACTCAGACAATTCTTCTGCTCAGCCTCCTGAGTAGCTGGCACTACAGTGTACATTACCATGCTCAACTAATTTTTTTATTTTTTGTAGAGAAAAGGTCTCACTATGTTGCCCAGACTGGTCTGAAACTCCTGGGATTAAGTAATACTCCCACCTAGGCCCCCCAAAGTACTAGGATTATAGGCATGAACCACCCTGCCAAGCCTCTCCTTGCTAATGGTGGCTTCCTTTCTCTCACTAATTTTTGGTAATTTCAATTTTTGTGTTAGACCATTTATGCTCTAAACAGCCACATGAAAGTTACCCTCCATAAAGTGCTGTGGGTACCAAAGACTTGGGTACCACTTGGGCACCAGCTCCCATGCTCAAGAAGCTTTCAATTTTGTTGGGGAAGTAGATGGAAGTACTGGCTTACAACAGAGAATTGGATGTATTCAAGAGTCAGTTTAGAAATCCAGACAACAAATGCTAATACAGTTGAAGATAAAGGAAAGAATTATGTGGGCTGAGTTTATGCAGGGAAGAAATTAAGAAAGACATGGTCAATATGAAAAAAATCTGAAGGTAGCCACATAGTGGATGTGGAGGAGGCAAGGGGACATCATAGAGATAAACTCAAAAGAAATGATGAAGGGACAAGTTCGTTAAGCAAAGTTGTAACTCCCACCTCAGAATGAAGTCTTGGATTCTGAGTACTCAGGATGGCTGGTCAGGCTTAGTTCATTTTCCATTTGTCATTGATTGCCATTTGAAAAAAGTCATCAGATGTTAAATGCAACTTAAGAAAGCTATGGCTATCCAACTGACAGGGCCAATCTTGGTTAATATGCTTATCAACTTATCAGATACAAAATGTTTGAGCACCTCCTCTGTCACTGAAAGACTGTGGAAAAATTAGCTACCAAAGACAAGAGGTCAGACTAGTCCTAAGGGGTCACATTTGAATTTTTATTCAAATGTTGGCATCTCTAACATGTGACCTCATTCCAATCCCTAACCTTCTATTTTCTGGGCCTTCAGCCAGTGGGGCTATGCACTCATTTACATGGCCTTAGATTTTAAAGGGTCATGATGCAGAATCTGAATTATTCACAATTACATCATTAACAATAAAAACAACACTCTCAGTCAGCCTCTACATGTCATGTGAAAAACAATTCATCTCCTGGGTATCAATTTATTTCTTTGTTTTTTTCATTTATTCATTCAATAATTATTTCTTGAGCATTCACTCAGTGCTAGGTCCTATGCTATATACAAGGGAGACAGCAAAATTAAGATAGAAAGGGGATCCTATCTCCCTAATATTGTCAAACAAATATATAGCTGCAAACTGAGATAAGAAGAATAAAGAAGAATTTTTTAAAATTTAAAAAATCCAAGAGGGATTTTGGAAATTGCACCTATATAAATTATGTTTAATTGCAAGTAACAGAATAATGACTAGCATTGTTTTTTTTTCCTTAAAAAAAAAGACATTTAATTACCTCTCACAAGAAAAGTCTAGAAGTAGAGGGCTCTAAAATCACTACAATGGCTCAACTATGTCATAAAGGACCCAGCCTTCTCCTCCTGTCTTTCCCTTCTATTATCCTCCTCAGCATGTTGGCCTTTCATCATCGTGCTTTTCACCTCACTGGTCCAAGGCAGCTGCTGCAGATCCAAGACAACTGCAATCAAGGCAGGAGGAAGTAGGCAGGGTCTCCTTACCAGCTATCTTTTTATAAGTACACAATCCTTCCCAGAAGATTCCTTCATGTCTTCAAATATCTCTTCATGTATCCCTGGTCAGAACTGGGTCACATACCCATCTCTAAATCAATCCACATCCACAGAGAATGGGACTACCATGGTTGGTTTAGATTATTCATGGTTCATTTCCTAGCATCAGGGAAAGGACCCTCTCTTCCCTCCACCTCCCCGCCCCCTGCCTGAACATATTGCCGCCTTCACAATATTGTGGTTCCTTAAAGTAGATAAAAAAGGGGGGATGGCTACTTATTAGACAACATTAGTATAAATAAAAATCCATAGGACTTGTTCACCAGATTAATGAGAAAATAAAGGGAGAAAGAAGACTCAAATATCACTGAGAAGTTTCAAGCTTGGGTAACTCCAATAATCACACCACCAAGAAAAGATAAAAAGAGAATGTGGGAGGAAAAAATCTAGTTTGTGAGAGAGACAATAATAAGTTGCACTTTCTTCTCCTTGAGTTTGAGGTGTAATCAGGCAGTCTGGCAGAAATATAGGATGGTTCCTCAGGAGAAAGGCTGAACCTAAATGAGACACTGGAGTCATCCACAATGAGGATAGATTTGAAACCAAAGGAATACACAGGACCATTAGGGAAGAAAATGAAAAGAGAGAAGAGGAACAAGGCTGGAAGAATCTTGGTAAACAGCTACAATTAGGAGACAGTATGAAGATGATGTTGCCATGAAGGAGAAGGAGAGGGAGTGATTTACAGACATCCCAAAACCAAGAACTATCATGATATGGCAGTTGAAAAGTAAAGTTTCCAAGGGAAAGTAGTGGCCAACACTGCTGACTACTACAGAGATGTAAATGGTCCCAAAGTAATCTTGAAAATTTTCAGGGATAGCAGGGACAGAAACCAGATTGTAGGAATAGTGGTTTTGAGTACATTAACATAATGCTTATGTGCATTCATTTGTATTCTTTTTGTCTACTCTTTTAAGAAGTGTGGAAGGAAAGGGAAGGAAAAGAAAGACTGGCAGGTTAAAGATGATGAACAAGTTGGCAGGGTCAATGAATAGGTCACATGAGTAAACCTGTGGGCTGAGATGAAGGAGCCTAGGAAGAGGGAAAAGACTGAAGAACACTGATAGTGATGGCAAAAACAGAAAGACAAGCAAAGGCTAGAGGTCACAGAAAGAATATTCAATAGCAGACATGAAGATGTGAAGCTATGATGGAGGTAGTCAGAGAATATGAGATGTTGGGGAAAATGGGAAATGAATATCAGGATGTTTGGTCAATGAGAGAAGTAAAAATGAAGGTCACTGGAATTGCAAATATTGGTCCCCAGCAAGCTCACAAAAGCCATCAGGAGAGGGGAAAATACATAGATGATCACTGCAAATCATTGAGGGCAACAGGAAAGAAGTCTGAAAATTGGAGGCTAACAGATGGAATGGGACAAAGCGACAAACAACTAACCCAATGATTAAAAATTAGTCGGTACAACCTCAGTGGGAAGAGCACAGCTGAGGAAACTAGAGCACCAACAAAGCATGGAGTGAGAGAGTACAAGGTTGGGAGGACCACATTTATTTTATTTTACTTTTTTCTTCTTGAATTACAAAAAATGATACAGGGTCTCGCTACAGGCTAGTCTTGAACTCCATGCCTCAGGCAATCCTCCTATCTTAGCCTCCTGAGTAGCTGAGACTACAGGTGTGACCCACTGCAGCTGGCTTTGACACATTCATTTTACAAAGATATATATATATAACCCAGAATCTGCCACAGAGGTTCCAAGGAAGATGCCAAGGAGAGAGCAAATAGAAAATAATCCTGTTCCAGGATCCATCACAACAGGACATAAACTCACCATGACTGATGGCACAAATATATCCTTTTATGTACTAGGCTCAGTTCCATAACATCCTGCAAACTGTGAACAGTCCAAAAAAAAGTACTGCATACAAGAATGCTTGCAAACCCATGTAATTGCATAATAATTCATACATGTGCAGATGAGAATGTGGATTATTGAAGATGGATGTAGGATACCAATAGAAACTGAGGCAGGGACATGAGAACAGCAAAGCTTCCTTAGCCTCCTCAGTTTAACTCCTGAGAGTTAAAAGGTAAAGGCTATATACAGGGAGATAAGAAAACAAAAGCAGGCAGTCAATTTCCTGAGAAGTAAAACCAAAACCAGATTACAGAAAGCTACATGGCCTCTGAAATTCACAAGGCCTTTTTGAGACTTTCCTTATATGGAAACACAAATGACTTGTCTGGAACTCCAGAGAGTCCTGATATGTCAGACAGCAGACAGACACATACAGGTGCCATCGTGAGATGAAATCAGGTCACAGAAAGGCCAATGAAAATAACTTACTTGAAGAAGAAGAAAGAAGGTTTGAGGAAAAAAAGAGAAACTAGAAAAGATGAAGCTGCTAAAAGCATCAGCTCCCCATCCCTGCAGTCGTTTCATGCAAGAACTTGACCTGCTGTATACATGAGCAACAAAAAGTAGAAAATGAATGTTTGTGACCCATAAATAAGTGTAAATAAGATTAAAATAAAAGAACAATAGCAGCCATGTAATATTCGGTAGCCATGTCAATTATATTTATGTGAACCGTCTCTTTTCCATCTTACAATAATTGCTTCATATTTAAAACCAGGGAAAAGATCGCTTCATCCACAGAAATGTGTGTGGAAGCCTTATTGAACAAATAACCAAGGTAGGCAAAGAAACACCCTCATGAAGCAGCAAGATTAGCTTCAAGAGATATGTGGTAGAATATAAGCATCTTAATCAAGGAGAAAATGAGGATAAAGGTTTATATTATAGAAAGAAAAGAAAAAAGAATTTCCTAAAAGCAAAAACTCACAGTATACAGGACACATCATGATAAGGGTGATAATGATGTTGATACCACCTTATCATTGACAGCTGCTTTATAATCATTTTCATAAGACTAATTGTGTATTATTTGGTACTCACTCAACTTTGTGAAATGCACAAAACACCTATAATTGGTCCTAGTTAACAAATGATAAAGGTGAGGCTTAGAAAAGTTGCCCATGGGCACACAGATAGAAAATGGTAGAGAATAAACTTGGAACTAAAATTTCTGACTCTAGGTCGAGAGGTCTGTCTAGTCCTCCTGAAGACTCAAATATCTGGACTGATTAAGCAGTACTCTTGCCCATCAGCAAAAAAATTAGAAGGAATGACTAGATAACATCCCTAGTCCTGGGACTCCATGATTCCAGTGTGCTCACTATCCCTTGAATTCCCTCATGACAAACAGCAAGTTCATCTCATCACTGTGTGTACGCCTGTGTGTGGCAGGTGTATGCATATCTGTACACTAAGAGTAGTTAGGGCAGTACAGAGCCAATACTCACAGAAAGATTAAATAATGAATATCTGACTAGAGCACTGAAACCTGCCTCTCTGCATAGAAATATTCTTACCTTGCATCAAGCTCCTCTTTGCATAAAACATTGACACTTTCATGGTGTTTGGGAGCCTTCTGTTGGCTTCCAAAGCTCTGGTGCCATACCATGCTGTCAATGTAACAGCCCTCCAGTGAGCCATCAAAAACCCAGCTAGAACACTTTGAATACAGCAGTTTGCTTGTCACCAAAACACTAAATTGCAATATTTTATATTTATCTCTACTTAAATTTTAGTGATGCTGCATAAATGTTAACATGATCTTAAGCTAATATAATCATGAAAAAGTTTTAATAACACTGCATATTGGCACAGTCCCTGGATGAGTTATGGTCTGCTAAGCAGGCCCCACACGTTTCTCAAGTCACCTAGTTAGTCCTCTTTAATTAGGGTATGACATGAAGACACTACATAGCTCCCCATCCCCCCGCCACACACACACCCAGAAATGTATTTCCAGAAGCAATGGTAAGGGATGTGTAGGAAAATTTGTTCATATTAAAGGGAGACAGAAAGTACTTGGGAGTAAGGCAAAGATTCCCAAAAAGGATATGAAGACAGAGGTTAATAATGGTTGATTGCATTCTTTTCTAGCAAAAAGTAAGCCTTAGTAAGTTCTCCAGCCTCTAGAGCCTTGTAAGGCTAAGATCCTGGACTTCTTCAGGGCTGACACTGCAGCTGCCAATGACAAACTTACAGACACTCTACCTTTCCAGTGGCTGCACAGGAGGAGATTTCCCTGGGCTTCCTGGGAGACTCTGGCTCTAGGAGGTGAGACCAAGGGAGGCAGAGTTTCCCTAGAGGCAAGAGCCTTGACTGTCAACAGCAACACAACCACAGGGAACCAGGACTTGAAGATCAAAGCAGGGTGGTGAGAAAGGAAACAAAGGCCCACAGTGCCTCTCCTCATGGAAAACCTCTTCCAGCCTTCCCAGCTCTCTCCTCAATTTACTAACAAAAAATGCTAAACCCTTTCAAAATGAGAGGGCATCTGACTGAGATTCTGATTTAAAAGATAAGTATGGATAAAAGGCAAAGGAAATCTTTTCAAAACAAAGCCTACAATGGTAAATATGTTCAGAATAGCCTTTCTTCTGTAACATCATGACCTGCATCTAAGCAAGGTGACTCCTAATAGCTACCACCCATGCCCCTGTAGCAAAAACCAGAATATTTGTTCCTATTTTAGAAGTACAAAAGGTCATAAAAGCAGATTTTCAAAAATGGGAGAACTATAGCTCCAACAGGCCAACTGCCACATGAAGACATCTTGACCTATTTAGCATGCGTAAAATGATGTGGTGCCCACATATCTTTCTGCATCCACTCTTTCGAGATGCTGCCTTCCCACCCCTTTCCTGATCAGCCTTGTATCACAAGCCAGGTTAACTGTAATTCTAAAGAATTCCCAATCCAGAGAGTGCAATAACCTGACTGCATGTAGATTGATTCTAGACAACTAAGGGAAGACACATTGCCCCCAAAGGCCCTTCTTGGTCAGGTTCATCATTTATTCATCACTAGATGCAATTTTACTATCCAAAGGATCCCTCCCTCTCTACTGTCTATAGTTGGTCTTTTATTATAAAACAGAGAATTTGGCCTAAGACGTGTTATTAAATGTCCCATATATAAAAGATAGGGGGAACAAAGAGTCACAGATGGTGACCACGTGAGCAAAAATTCATATCTACTTGGAACACCGGCAGAGTCAAATTCTTACTCTAGTTTCAAAGGTAGGAATGTGCACAAACTCAAGTGTAACCTTCTTCCAAGCCAATTAAGCCAAATAATCCTGGCTAATGGGATATCCATTCATACTGCTCACCTGGAAAAGGCAGCTCCCAACACAAATGCAGCATACTCCTTCACTAGAGGCTCTGTGCTGTTCAACCCACTGATCACCACTTGAAGACCACCAAAGGAAAGCAGGTCCTGAGCATTGTCCATCTGAAACAAAGACACTGCTTAGTATAACACAGTCAAGAAAAGCTCTTCTTATAGTCTTTCTTTTGGTGACTAGTCAAAAACAAATTTAAAAGCCAAGTAAAAAGCAATAATGGCCTTTCTGACTAACCAGAAAAAAGTTTGTAAAAACAAATTAAAGTTTTAAATAATCTAAATTTGAGAACTCCTAATTCATCCGACACAATTTATGAGCACCTGTGTGGGAATCAGAGGAAATGGCACCTAACTATTGCTTATGCCAAACATGTCCTGGAAAATTCTAATACCGTAATGAGTCACAAAGTTTACTCCTAATGTGCAAGTTGTTAACACAAAGAATTGGTGTCATCAACACCACTAAATGGTGCCATGCTTCCTGTTGATGTCTAATCCCAATGCAGACAGTAGAGTCAGCAGACATTTTTTAAAGTGATTTTTAATTAGAGGCCAAGAACTACAAAAGGAGCCCTGTTGGAGAAGGGGAGTGCAGGAGAGCTAGGAGAGGAATAACAGCAGTACCCTTTTCTTTCATCGAAGGTTGAATACATCTGAGGACATTCATGATAAAATCCATACAAAGGCTGGGCGTGGCTCACGTCTATAATCCCAGCACTTTGGGAGGCTGAGGTGAGAGGACTGCCTGAGCCCATGGGTTTGAGACCAGCCCAGGCAACTTGGCGAGACCTCATCTGTACAATAAATCAGAAAAATTATCTGGGTGTGGTGGCACATGCTTGTAGTTCCAGCTATTTGGAAGGCTGAGGTGGAAGGATCGCCTGAGCCCAGCAGTTCGAGGCTGTGGTGGCTGTGAGCATGCCACTGCACTCTAGCCTGGGCGACAAAATTCCTCTCAAAAAAATAAAAAATTCCACACAAAAATCACTCTCCCAAAGGCTTTATAGTCTAGGTCTGTGCTACTGGCTACTGCCTATGTGTTTATTGAACACTGCCAAACATTTCTATCATCACATAAAGTTCTATAAGACAGCATTGGTCTAGGCTGTCATTAAAGCTCCAAACTCCCAAGTTCAGATTATCTGTCTCCTTTATTCTGTAAGGGATTTCATTCTCCAAGTTTCATTAGTATCCTGGAACCAGAAGACTTGACTTCCTCAGAAAGGTCACTGGGTCCTGTTTTTCACATGTAATAGCTACAGTCTCCTTTGAAAGTATCTTTCTTGCTACAAAGGCTGCCTCTTGCTCACATGCTGATCCTACTCTATAAATCATCAGGAAAACTCAGGAACCCAACCAAAATGTGACTGTTACCCTCCTTTTGTCTCCAGATTCCACAGATCTATTTCCCACCTGCCTGTGTCCTTGCTTCTGCCTCCAAACCAGAAGAGGGCTTTGACAGAGAAACTGAGTATGAGGAATAGTATTTGACTCTGACATTGTTTTGGGGTAGGCCTAGCCTGTTTTTACCACTAGAAAGATATTCACATATGTTTTGATAGACTCCATGGGAACAGAGGTTCTTGTCTACCTGTCCACTGCTGTAGCTCCAATGACTAGAATAGTGCTGAGCTCAATAAATAATCATTAAACTGATTAATATAAATTTAGTCAGAAAAAAACATTTCTGAAATAAAAAACTCCACTGTGAGTTTAAAAGGTTGTCTGGGGTGTCTATGCCAACAAAATACATGGGCCCCTGGTACCACGGACCTGAAAAAAATGGCCAAACCAGGTCATGAAATAAGCATGAAGTCTGCTCTGCTGTGCGGCCCCAGGCCACAGCAGGGATTTTTCTGCCCCAATCTGTCCTTATGAAGAGGAATGATTATTGAGATACAGCTCAGCTAACTAAGGAGACTCAGAGTTGGGTGCTTTGCTGACATAAGCACCTTCCTTCCTCACATGCTCTGATTTTAAAATATAAGAACGCGCTGCCTATCCTTTGATCGTCCTTCCTCTGGGTTTTCTGGATACAAAATTATGGCTCAGAATCCTGTCATTCCATGCCTGGAATGACCACTTATCAAAGCTGGTATGAATTCTAGCAGAGCAGCTGCCACTCTGTCAGTCCCAAAGCAGCATAGCCCAGAGTTAGAGTGTCTGTTCTAGATTCAGTTTATCTGTATTACTACAACGATAATTCAGGGTGATATAAATGCTGACATTTATATAAGCACTTCAGCCTTTTCAAGACGTTTTCTCATTTTTTATTTCACTAGCAGTGAGGAAGAGAGGAGTCATTTTGTCCAGGGCACATCAAAAGCTGGGCCCTCCTGGTGATACACAGGAGACGGCATGACACAAGCTTGGGTTCACAGCTCCCCACCTGAGTCTGGGGCCAGACCTTTTCTCAGGCTGCCTTCAGGATGGAGTGGGACAAGCTGAGAGGAACACAAGGAGGGAGTGCAGAAGAGGACTATGCCAACATTTAAGAGGAAATGAAAGAAGCAGAGCACTGACAAGACAATGGGCGAACAGGAAATAGGCAAAGGGAAATGTTAGACGGGGCAGAGAGCCCGATCCTCATAAATAACTCACAACCTGTTTTCCACACACAAGGTTTTGCTTTTCACATATCCTGTTGAATAATTCAAATATGACTGTGAGGAATCCTTGGGCAGACTCAGTTTGGGTCCTTGGAGCCCATGGCTCCTTAAACCTTCCTTCAGTGAATCTGGAATGGGAGTGGACTGGGAAAGCTCCTGGCTAGAAAAGTCCTATTTTCCTTCCAATTCCCCGTCACAACTAGAACTCAAGGCTGAGCTGTGTCTTATTTAATCCCCCAGTAAAATTACAGTTTAACTCTGCTGCATGCCAGCCTGATGAACCGGACCAAACCAAGGATGTACACTTCCAGTCCATACACCCATGACCCAGGACATTTATCACCTTCTGCCAACAGACAACATTGGCTTCTACCAGGGGACTGGTTCCTGGGATGACCTCAAGCTGAGTTTGGTATTGTACAAGAAACTGTTTATCCCATCCAGTGACCCATGAAAGTAGAATGGAATGTCACCCTAGGGAAGAGGTGTCAGGTGACTGAAGAGCCTGCAAGGGAAAAAAACAAAAACATTTTTTGGGGTACTGCTAGCCTAAGCCTGCTGTGTACTTACTCTCTTCTAGGTATGATAAGCAATCCAGTCATCTTGGCATTTCATGTGCAACTAAAGGAAGAGCCTACAGACACCTGATACTAAAAGACCCAACCAAGCATGTTGAGAGAAAATAAAAGCTGTCAACTTCAGAGCAGGACTGAGTTGGTCAACAACCCTTTGGATCCTTATCCTTTCAATATCTCTAATGGAAAAGCTGTTGGAATTTTTGGGTTTTATCCTGGAGAGCAAGACTGGGAAGGGGAAAGAGAACCCATGTTCATTTTGTCTTTTTCTCTCTAAGAGGATCACAGTCCTGCTATTTGAGGCCTGAGAAAGTTATAAGCAGAGAAAGAAGATGAAGAGGCTGCCCATAATTCCTGCAGATATAGTGCACACTCATCCTCTTTCACCACAGACGCTGGCAAAATCTAAAGAAAGAAAGCATGTCTTTTAGCCCAGTCTATAGAGAACAAGGACGCTGTCATGCATGGGAGGACATTGAGGATCTATGTCTTGATGAGAATCTCAAACAAGCCTTTGGTTATGATTACACAGCCTCCTGGACCACCACTGTCCCTCACCCGGATTACCGCAATAGCCTCCTATCTGGTCTCCAGGCTAATTCTCAGTACAACAGATGGAGGGACCCTTTTAAAAGTAAGTGGGCTCACATCATTCTTCTACTCAACATCCTCCAATAATATCCAAGTTCACTCTTTTCCATGGCCTACAAGACCTGGCATGTTCTTCCCCAGTTATCTCTCTGAGCTCCATCTACTTCTCCTCTCTCCCTTCTGTCAGCTCCAGCCACACTGACCTTCTGTAGTTTCTCAATCACACTAGGCCTGCCCCCACCTTAGGGTTTCTGTACTTGCTGTTCTTCCTGCCTAAGATGCTCCTTCTCAATGTTGCCAATCCCCATCCTGCTCCACTTTGTATTGTTCCTTTAATATTTACCACCTTCAAATATATTCTTTATAAATTACTTATTTGTTACGTTTATCTATCTGCCTCTGCTAGGAGGTAAGCTCCAAACTTGGTCATAGATGTACCTCATGTGCCTGGAACAGTGCCGTGACTTTGTAGGTACTCAGTACATTCATTTATTGAATAAATGAATGGCTTCTCCTGGCTCCTTCTCCTTACGTCTACCTATTCACTTTTGAGCTTCATTCAAAAGGTACCTGCCTCCTTTGAGAAGTAGGATGATCACAAGTTTAAGAGCGCAGACCTTGTTGAAAAGCTCAGCTTTACCACTCACTAGGCTTGAGCAATCACATAACCTCTCTGTGCCTCATTTTCCTCAGTTATAAAATGGAATTAATAGCAGTGCCTATTCATAGGATAGATGTGGAAGTCATTGAATTAATGTGCACATAGTGCCTGGCTAGCTCAGTTGGTAGAGCTTGAGACTATTAAAATGTGTACAAAGCATTTGAAGTAATGTCTGGTATTTAATAATGCTTACTAAATACTATTTATTTTAAGTCTGTTCAGTTACTTCCCTGCTTTAAACTATCCAATGCTTCTTAGGATTAAGGTTAAAATCATGAAGAGAATGATACTGGCCAGGCAAGTGGCTTGCACCTGTAATCTCAGCAATTTGAGAGGTCAAGGTGGGAAAATGCTTGAGGCCATGAGTTTGAGACCAGCCTTGACAGCATAGTGAGAACCTCACCTCTACAATAAAAATAAAAATTCTGACCTGGGCAGCCTAGTGAGACCTTGCCTCCACAAAAAATAAAAAAATTAGCCAGGTGTGGTTGCATGCCTGTAGTCCCAGCTACTCAGGATGCTGAAAGAGGAGAATCACTTGAGTCCAGGAGGTCAAGACAGCAGTGAGTCAGGTTCGCACCACTGCACTCCAGCCTGGGTGACAGAGTGAAACCCTGTCTCAAAAATAAATAAATAAATAAACAAACAGACAAATAAATAAATAAATAAAATGTGCCAGTCATGGTGGCACAAGCCTGTAGTTCTAGCTACTCAGAAGGCTGAGGCGGGAGGATCACTTGAGCCAAAGAGTTTGAAGCTGCAGTAAGTTAGGATTGCACCACTGCACTCCAGCCTGGGTGACTGAGTGAGACCCTTTCTCTTAAAAAATAAATAAATAAAATAAAAGTAAAAATAAAAAATTTTAATAATTACAATAAAACCCAACTTATTTAAATAATCATAATCATAATGCGGGCCGGGTGCAGTGGCTCATGTCTGTAACCCCAGCACTTTGGAAGGCAGAGGCAAGAGGACTGCCTGAACCCGGTTCAAGACCAGCCTGGGTAACTTGAAAGGAGACTTCGTCTCTACAATAAATCAATAAAAATTAACCAGGCATAGTGCTACATGCTCATAGTTCCAGAGCTACTTGGAAGGCTGAAGCAGAAGGATCGCCTGAGCCCAGCAGGTCGAGGCTGCGGTGACCATGAGCACACCACTGCACTCCAGCCTGGGTGATAGAGTGAGACTCCAACTCAAAAAATAAAATTAAATTAAAAAAAAATAATAATAATGCAAAACAAAGACATTATATTCCCAACCTAACCTCTCTGACTCCCCAGCCTTCTCACCTTCCTTATCTTCACTACCCTTCCCCTGGCCGCAGTGCTCCAGTTACTCCAATCTTTTGCAGACCTCCAATCTCACCAAGCTCTTCTCTGCTCCAGAATCTTTGTGCATTTTGTTTCATGTACCTGAAATGCTCTTATCTAAGGACTGGCAAACTTTTTCTTTTCTTTTTTTTTGAGTCGGAGTCTCATACTATCGCCCAGGCTGGAGTGCAGTGGCATGCTCACGTCGACCTGCTGGGCTCAGGCGATCCTTCTGCCTCCCCGCCTCAGCCTTCCAAGTAGCTAGGACTACAGGTGCGCACTACCACGCCCAGCTAATTTTTTTATTTATTGCAGAGATGAGGTCTCGCCACGTTGCCCAGGCCGGTCTCAAACCCATGGGCTCAGGCAATCCTCTCACCTCGGCCTCCCAAAGTGCTGGGATTACAGGCTTGAGCCACTGTACCCAGCCTATGCAAACTTTTTCTAAAGTGCCTGATAATAAATATTTTTGACTTTGTGAGCCGTATGGTCTCTGGCACAACTCCTCAGCTCTGCCATTATAGCAGCCATAGCAATGCATAAACAATTAGGGGGCTGCTGTGTCCCAATAAAACTTTATTTACAAAAGGTAGCACTGGGCTAGATTTGGCCAAGGGGCCATAGCTTTCCATCTTTCACTCTAGTCCTCCCTCTTCATCTGGCTAACCCTAATCATCCTTTAGTGCTCAACCTTAATGTCACACCCTCTGAGACGCCTCCATTATTGCACTGACTAGGCTCTAAGTTCTCCTATTATATATGCCTACATCACCCTCTGGAACGCTTATCACAATTTTAAATTATCTCATTATTTAATCATTAATTTATTCAACTGCTCATTGTTTAACTGCTTCCCCTTCAATACTATGAGCTACATGAGACAAGGACTATATCTATTTTGCCTCTGCTGTATCAAAAAAACAAGATAATACTCCAAACAAAGAAGAGGCTAGCTCTGGCCTCCAAGAATGTATCTTACTACACTAGACAATGACTTGGATTAAAATACTCTATGCCCTGGGAGAGAAGATGCTGACGCTATTTTCTTAGGGTTAGGGCAAAAAGATTTATTTCTGGAGCTGTTAGGTGAAAGTCTGACTTATGGATAAATAAATACAGTACCTGATGGACATAATATTCGAGATCAAAGAGTGCAGCAATCTTCTCTTCCAAGCTGGAGCTGGAACTGTTGAACCTGTTGATCAGCCGTACCATGATCTGCATGTCAGTCTCAATGACAACATTCAACTCCTCAAAGTCCTTCTTCAGCTCCTCAATAGGGCGGAAGAGCCGCTTTACCTTGGCCTGCCTTTCCTAAGGATAGTGGGAAAGAGATGATTAATTAAATCGATTTGAGACATCTGTGGCCTACCATGGATGCCCATCCTCAAAGAACTGCTGCTCCAAGACTCACAGTCTTCTCTAATCTGCACTATCAGAAATTCTAACACTTTCTAAGATGCCCAGAAAATAGAGTCCTGAGTCTACCCAAACAGGCCTCTGCTCCAAAATACACTCAAAAATTTCCAAGGTTCATTTATTCAAGTCTGACTTCCAGTGTTCAGGAAGTGGAACGTCTTCTTGTTGCAATCACTGAAAAAAGAGGAAGCAAAGCAAACTCATCTTCAACCCCTAACCTCACGTGTGATGGCTGAGATCTAAGGTAAAATAATCCACACCCTGGTTCTCTACCTTCTATAATCACAGACAATCTTGGCCTTGCCCTACCCAACCCAGCAACATTTTAGGGAAACTTGGATGCAGAAAACTGTGGGTAAGAGCTGTCAGAGCAAGAACAATTTGATGACGAAAATTAAATCACTGCCATTACTGTCAGTCTAACCACAGGTGTACAATTTGTTCAACTGTTTGAAACAGCTAAATTACTGTATGTACTATACTCAAATCTCAAACAATTTTCTCTCAATCTCTCCCCACCCCCACACACATATAAAGATTTTTAAAATGAAGTTATGTTGGAGGTAATAAAAGATGTTAATTAAATATTGTATACACGTGACACTCCCTGTTTTCTTCCCCATTTAGAGGATAGTGCTTATAAAGAGAGTCTGAAAAGTCACAGTGGTTTATGTATCTGTCTTCCAAGAAAAATTAAAAGGCATGGATATTTATAAAAAGCAGAATGATGAGCAGCTGTCAGCTTCAAATTGCTCATCTATTACCTATGGGTTTCTCTCCACAGTTACAGGCACTCCATAGAAACACCAACCAAAGAAATGAATCAGCCTCTCTTTAAAAAGACCAAGCTCCTAGCAGAGTAGTCACATCTATGAGGCACCACATCTTGATTCTCTGGGCTAAAACAACATGAAATGCTCTCCTGCATCCAGCTAGAGGTCTCTGGATGGTCGCCAAAGTCAGGCAAAGAGGTCTGAGAAGGCTGAGTCACTTTCTAGAACTGTGAGATGACAGGAAAGAGAACACAATAAGCAACTCGTGACATCTTTCTCACAAAAGTGATGGGCACCTGGCTTTCAAGGTCTTAAAAAGAAAAAAAGAAAAAAACTTTTATTTTGATATAATTATAAACCCTCAGGAAATTATAAAATATAGACCCTTCTTATAGCTTCCCCCAATGTTAACATTTTACATTTATTGATAGAACAATATCAAAATCAAGAAAAGTACAATACTGTTGACTATAGGCCTTATTCAGATTTCACCAGTGTTTACACGTACTAATTTGCATGTATGAGTATTATTCTATACAATTTAATCCAAGATACAGACTTATGTAATTACCAGAACAATCAAGCTTTAGAACTGTCCCACCACCACTAAACTAAGTGATACCACATTGTGCTACCTCTTTATAGCTGCACATAATCCTCCTACTCTGTCCTCTCCTGTCCCTGTGCCCTCACAACCACTAATTTGTTCTCCATCTCTATAATTCTGGGATTTCGAGAATGTTATACGAATGGAATCACACAGTCTGCAATCTTTTAAGACTGGCTTTTTTCACTAAGCATAATGCCCTCAAGATCAATCCAATATACACCAATATACACATCAACAGTTCACTTCTTTTTAGTGCTGAGTAGTATTCCATTGTACAGATATACAGTTTGTTCAGCCATTCATCAGCTGCAGGACGTCTGAGTAGTTTCTAGGTTTTGGTTATTATTAACAAAACTGCTATGAACATTAATATACAGGTTTTTGTTTAAACGTAAGTTCTTATTTCTCTGGGATACATGCCTAAGAGTGCAATTGCTGGGTTATATGATAAGCGTATGTTTCATTTTATAACAAACTGCCAAACGATTTTCCAGAGAAGCTGTATCATTTTCCATTCCCACCAACAATGTATGAAAGACCTAGTTTCTCCATATTCTCACCAGTATATAGTATTATCACCATTTTTTATTTTAGGCACTTTAATAGAAATAACGATATCTCACTGGGGATTTAATTTACATATCCCTAATGACAAATAATGTTAAACTTCTTCTTGTGTGTTTATCTGCCATTTGTATTCCTCTTTGATGAAATATCTGTTTGTGTACTTTGCCCAATGTCTAAATAAGTTGTTGGTTTTTACTATTAAGTTTTGAGAACTCTAGATAAAAGTCCTTTGTCAGATACAGATGTCCTTGCTTTGCACAGACTGATATGTACCAATTTAAAATACCAATTTAAATAACACTGGTTTCCCAATACAACTCAAATTTCAGTTACCACAGTATATTAACTTTGAGTAATTGCACTAAGTACCAACACTGCTGCCAGCTTTTCAGTCCCTAAATCGCTACATAAATAACAAAAATGACCATCACAAACAATGACTGATCACATGACTTCTTTTAAAGTCTGTCAGTGGGTGGCCACTGTGTATCTGTTATTCAGTTCATACATAGGTGAGAAGTGTGTAGTTGAATGACCTCCTCATCTCCCAATGATAAACCCATGTGACATTTCACAAAAATGGATTGCCAAAAGAGAGAACAGCCCAGCAAAGGTGAAAGTGCACCAAAGAAATGAAAAGTGGCAACCTTTGGCAGTAAAATTCAAGTGGAACATACATGGAGTTATAGAAGAAATAGCTAGCTGTGGGAATGTTAACACTGCCACTGTTTGATAAACTCTAGATGTGCAACCAGAGAAACTTAGCAAAGCCAAACTATGGTCACAAATTAGGAGAGTGATGAAAAGGATGAAGTGACACTGGGGGAAAAAACTTCACATTATAGGAATTCTCTGAGAAATTTCATAACATTGAAAGCACCAAGGATAAAATGTTGGAAGCTGATCCACCCTTAGGAGTATAATAATTCATCAAGAGAGAAAAGATATTTGTTCCATGTCATAAGTTACACAATGAGAAGTTAAGCACTGTTCATACTCTTTGGTAAGTTTTTTTACAAATAAATTTTTAATTATTTAATTAAACTTTAATTCTAAGTTATTCTAACATTTTAAGTTAAAGCATACTAAATAAATATTAGTATTGGAAATTTTTCACATGTATACACTTTTATAATCAATACCAATGTAGTTTTTTAAATGTTTGGCAGACATTTATAAAGGTCATACAACAGTTATAATAATTATAATTTTTGATTATATTAAGATTATTTTGCATAGTTTCAGCATGCACAGTCATTTTTACAGTGCCACATGATAACAGTGAAGACTGCTGGTATGTGATCTGTAAGTATTTTCTTTCAGGAGCTTATTTCTTCATCTTAACAAAGTCTCTTACAGAGCAAAAGCTTTTAATTTTGGTTATGTCCAATTTATCAAATCTTTTGTGCACTGTGCATTTGTTTTCATGTCTTAAGAACTCTTGGCCTGGTCCTAGTTCCCAAAGAATTTCTCCTATGTTTTTTGTTGTTGTTGTTGCTGTTGTTGCTGGATTGTGGTGGTGGTGGTCGTGTTTTTGTTTGTTTGTTTTTGGAGTCCAAGTCTCATTCTGTTGCCCAGACTAGAGTGTGGGCTCACCACAGCTTCAACTTCCTAGGCTCAGGGGATCCTTCTACCTCAGTCTCCCAAGTAGCTGTAGCTGGGACTATGTGTACATGCCACCACATCCAGCTAATTTTTAAAAATTTTTTGTAGAGACGAGGTCTCACTATGTTGCCCAGGCTGGTCTCCAATTCCTGGCTTCAGATGATCCTCCTGCCTAGTCCTCTGAAAGTGCTAGGATTACAGGCATGACCCACTGTGCTCAGTTCCTATGTTGAGTCTTAAAGATTTTTTTCACTTTTACATTTTACATGTAAATCTATGATCTATTTTCAATTAATTTTTCATGTGTGAGTCTCTTTCTGGATTTTCTATTCTGTTCCACTGATCTATGTTTCCTTCTCTCCACCAGTGCTACATTGTGTTAATTACTGCAGCAGCAGAGCAAGTCTTAAAATCAGGTGGAGTGATTTCTTCCACTTTATTATTTTCCTTTTTTTTTTTTGAGTTGGAGTCTCATCGTCCAAGCTAGAGTGCAGTAGCACACTCACGGCCACCCCAGCGTCGACCTGATGGGCTCCGGCAATCCTTCCACCACCTCAACCTTCCAAGTAGCCAGAACTATAGACGCGCGCTACCATGTCCAACTAATTTTTTTTTTAATTGTATAGACGAGGTCTCGTCAAATTGCCCGGGCTGGTCTCAAACTCAAGGGCTCAGGCAATCCACTCGTCTTGGCCTCCCAAAGTGCTGGGATTACAGGTTGAGCCACAGAGCCCAGCCTTATTTTTCTTAACAATTGCTTTAGCTACTCCTTTGTCTTTCCATGTAAACTATAGAATAGGCTTATCTACGTCTTAAGGAAAAAAGTACTTGCTGGGATTTTGATGGGAATTGCATTAAACCTATAGATCAATTTAGGGAGAACTGATGTTTTTATTATATTGAGTTTTACAATTCCATGGACACAGTATGTCCCTCCATTTATTTACGTTTTCTTTGATTTAACTTCATCATCATCTTTCATCAACTTTTATAATTTTCAGCATATAGATCTTTTTTTTTTTTTTTTTTGAGTTGGAGTCTCACTCAGTCGCCCAGAGTGGAGTGCAGTGGCACGCACCGAGCCACCGCTGCCTCAACCTGCTGGGCTCCGGCGATCCTTCCACCTCAGCTTTCCAAATAGCTGGAACTATAGGCACGCGCCACCACGCCCAGCTGATTTTTGATTTATTGTAGAGATGAGGTCTCACCAAGTTGCCCAGGCAGGTCTCGAACCCGCAGGCTCAGGCAGTTCACTCACCTAGGCCTCCCAAAGCGCGGGATTACAGACTGAGCCACCAAGCCCAGCTAGCATACAGATCTTATATATGTCTTGCTATTCCTAAATATTTCATTTTTAGGGGAGTAACTATAAACAGTATTTGTGTTTTTAATTTCAATTTGCAAATATTCATTGCTAGCATATAGAAATACAATTGATTTGTATTGGCTTTATATCTTGTGATCTTGCTGAACTCATTCATTAATTCTAGAAAGTTTTTTGTTTTTTCAAAAGATTCTTTGGCACATATAAATAGACAACAATGTCACCTGGAAAAAGGGATAGTTTTATTTCTTCCTTTCCAATCTATATGCCTTTTATTTCCTTTTCTTACCTCACTGCATTGGTTAGGACTGTGCTGAATGAGTGGTGAGAGTCAATATCCTTGCCATGTTCCTGATTTCAGTGGCAAAGTATTCAGTCTTTCACTATGAAGTATGAGGTTGGATGTAGAGGGGCTTTTTTTCTGTCTTTGTTTTTTGTTTTTGTTTTTGCTTTTGTTTTTTGTTGTTTTTTTTTTTTTTTGAGTTGGAGTCTCACTCTGTCGCCCAGACTGGAGTGCAGTGGCCGCTCCCGGCCACCGGAGCCTCGACCTGCTGGGCTCTGGCGATCCTTCTGCCTCAGCCTTCCAAGTAGCTGGAACTACAGGCGCGCGCTACCACGCCTGGCTAATTTTTTTTTTTTTTTTAATTTATTGTAGAGATGAGGTCTCGCCAAGTTGCCTGGGCGGGTCTCGAACCTACGGGCTCAGGCAATTCACTCACCTCGGCCTCCCAAGGCAGGGGATTACAGGCTGAGCCACTGAGCCCGGCTCTGTCTTTGTTTTGTTTTTGTTTTTGGTACATGTTCTTTTATCAAGTGAGGAAGGTTCCTATTCCTAGGCTTCTGAGTTTTTACTATGAATGGGTGATGAATGTAGTCAAATGTTCTCTGTGCATCAACTGATGTACAATAGTGTGGTTTTTCTGCTTTAGCCTACTTATATGGTGGGTTACACTAGTTGGTTTTGTACATTTAACCAGTCTTGCATTCCTGTAATAAACTCCACTTGGTTGTATAGTCTGTAGATTTGAGTTGCTGTTGTTTTTTTTGTTTGTTTTGTACTTTGTCTCGTCCATATATCAGTGTAATACTGGTCACATAAAACAAGTTGGGAAGTGTTCCTCCCTCTTGAATTTTCTGGAAGTAATTGTATAGAATTGGTGCTAATTATTTTTAAAATATTTGGTAGATGCCTCCAGTGCAACCATCTAAACCTGGAAACTTCTTTTGTAGATGGTTTCCACTACAAATTGAGTTTTTGAATGGTTATAGGACTATTCAGATTATTTCATACTGAGTAAGTTTTGGGTAGTAAACTATTTTATGCAAGTTATCAAATTTATGTGCATAGAGCTGTTCATAGAATTTTCTTACTATATTTTCCTTTTATAGCTGCAGGACCAGTATTGATATTCCTAGTTTCATTCTAGACATTGGTAATATGCATCTTTTTTATTTTTAAGTTGGGGTCTCATTCTGTCACCCATGCTGGAGTATAGTAGCACAATCATGGCTAACTATAGCCTCAGACTCCTAGGCTCAAGTGATCTTGCTTCAGCCTGCTGAGTAAGTGGGACTACAGGCACATATCACCACACCTGGCCAATGTTTTTTTTGCAGAGATGAGGTCTCACTGTGTTGCCTAGGTTGGTATCGAACTTCTGGGCTCAAGTGATCCTCCTGCTTCAGACTCCCATAGTGCTGGGATTACAGGTATGAGCCACTACATCTGGTCAGGTACTGTGTATCTTATTGCTTTATTTCTTTGTCAGTCTTGATACAGATATATCACATTTTAGTTTCACTGATTTTTCTCTACTGTTTTTATTGATTTCTCTTCTTATTTCCTTCCTTCTGTTTGCTTTGAGCTTATTCTGATAATATTTTTATAGTTTCTTGGGGTAGAATCTCCCATTACAGATTTGAGAGCTTACTTCTTCTCTAATATAAGCATTTACTGCCATAAATTTCCTTTCTTGCTTTAGTTGCATTCTGCAAATTTTAATAAGTTGTGTTTTCGTTTTTACTTAGTTCAATGTACTTTTTTGTGTGTGGTTAACCTCTCTTGAGATTTCCTCTTTGACTCAAATGTTTAGAGATTTTCCTACCATCTGTTTATTACTGGTTTCTAGCTTGATTCCATTATGATCAGAGAACATACTCTGCATAATTTATCTTCTTTTAAACTTGTTGAAATTTGTTCGATAATCCAAAAGATGACCTATCTTGGCAAATGATCCATGGACATTTGAAAAGAACATATATTCTACTCTTGTTGAATGGAATGTTCTATAAATGTCAATTAAATTTTTCTGGTTGATGGTGTTATCCAGCTCTCTAATATTGTTGTTGATTTGCTGTCTACTAGTTATAGCAATTCTGAGAAAAGGGTGCTGAAGTTCCCAATTATAACTGTGTATTTGCCTGTTGTTTCTCCTCAGTTTTGCAAGTTTTTGCTTCAGATATTTTGATATACAAATAAAAGTTTGATGCACAGACATTTAGGATTACTATATACTGGCAGGGTGCAGTGGCTTACTTCTGTAATCCCAGCACTTTGTAAGGCTGAGGTAGGAGGATCACTTGAGCCTAGGAGGTCGAGACCAGCCTACCCAACATAGTGAGACCTTGTCTCTGCAAAAAAATTTTAAAAATTAGCCTAGTGTGGTGGCATACAGGTGTAGTTCCAGCTACTTGGGAGGCTGAGACAGAAGGATCCCCTAAGCCCAGGAGGTCGAGGCTGTGGTGAGCCATGATTTTGCCACTGCACTCCAGCCTGGGCAACAGAGTGAAATCCTGATTAAAAAGAAAGAATTACTATATATTTTAATGAACTGGTCCTTTTATAATTATGTAATATTCCTCTTTGTCCCTTATTATTTTCTTTAATCTGAAGTCGACATTATCAAGATTATCTGATATTAATACAGTCACTCTTGTTTTTTAAAAAGTAATGCTTGTGTGATAAACTTTCCATTTTTTACTTTCAACTTTCCACCTTTATTTTTATACAGTATTTGAATGAATTTCTTCTGGAAAGCATATATTTGGGTCATTAAAAAAAATCCATTATGACAATTTATTTTTTAATTGATATATTAAATCAATTACAAAACACCTTACAATTATATTTACATTTTAAAGTAAGGCCACCATTTTATGTTTTGTTTTCTGTTTCCTTTTTTTTTTTTTTTTCTTTTTTTAAGTCAGTGTCTCATTCTGTTGCCCAGGCTGGAGTGCAGTGGCAGGCTCATGGCCATGCAGCCTCAACCTGCTGGGTTCAGGCAATCCTTCCACTTCAGCTTTTCAAGTAGCTGGAGCTACAGGCATGCGCCACCATGCCTGGATAACTTTTTTTATTTTTATTGTAGAGGTGAGGTCTCACCATGTTGCTCAGACTGGTCTCGAACTCGTGGACTCAGGCAATCCTCTCACCTTGGCCTCCCAAATTGTTGAGATTACAGGCGTGAGCCACCATGCTTGGCTTCTGTTTCTTTTTACTTGCCTTCTATGACAAGGCAAGGTAATTTTATAGAATTCCATCTTGTATTATCTTTTTTAATATATCAGTTTGTATGGTGAGGATGTGGAGAAAAGCGAATGCTTCTACAATGCTTGTGGAAATGCAAACTAGTTCAACCTCTATGGAAAACAGTGTGGCAATTTCTAAAGGAACAAGAAATTGACCTTCTATATGACCCAGCAGTCTCCCTACTTGAAGTATACCTGGAGGAACTCAAAGCATTCTACAAAAAACATACCTGCACATGCATGTTTATTGCAGCACTATTCACAATAGCAAAAACATGAAACCAACTGTGCTGCCCATCAAAACTGGACTGGATTTTTTAAAAATGTGGTACATATACATAATGGAATATTATGCAGCCATAAAGAAGGACAAACATATGGACTTCGCAGTAACTTGGATGGATTTAGAGTCAATAATACTCCGTGATCTATCACAGAAACAAAGAACAGAGTACCACATGTTCTCACTCATAAATGGACCCTGAACATTTACCACAATACTGTAAGAGAGAGATTGGCAGTAGCAGGATACTGCCAGGATATGGGGTGGGGGAAACACAACATCAATAAGGGTACCTGATCTCAAACCAGGCAAAGTGGGGATGAAAGAGAGACCTAAACTTTACCTGTACGATGTACATTGGTATACCTAATCTGGAATTGTATCCCACATCTTCAAAATAAAATATATTAGAAAATAAAATTTAAAAATATTTATATCTGTAGAGTTTTTTTATACTGAGTGCTTTAAGTATTACCATATACATGAATAACATCATAACCTACCGGTATCAACATTTTATCACTTTGAGTGAAGAGTAGAAAACTTATCTCCAATTATGTTCTTTAATTCTTTCCTTTATAATTGCCTTAACATTTTCTCTATATACAATGAGAAACAGAAGAGATGTCATAATTTCTGCTTCAACTATCAGACAATTTTAAAATCTCAAGAAAAAAAGAGTAGTTTATATTTCTCCCTATTTTTAATTCATTTCATTGTTCTTTTTTTCTTCCTAAAGTTTCAAGTTTCCCTCTATCATTTCTTCTTTCTACTTGGAACACATCCTTTAGTCATTCTTTTAGGGGAGGTCTGCTGGTGATACATTTTCTTAACTTTCCTTTGTCTGAGAATGTCTTGATTTCCCTTTTGCTCCTGAAGGATATTCATGGTTATAGAATCCTATGTGGACAGTTCATTTTTTTCAGCAATTGAAAAATGTTTCACATACTCTGGCCTCTATGGTTTCAGATGAAAAATTCCTTATCACTCAGTCATCGTTTGTTCCCCTATAGTCAGTTGTATTGTTTATCTCTGGTTGCTTTGAAGATTTTTCTGTCTTTTGTTTGTAGAAATTTGACTGGTATTGATTTCTTTGAGTCTATCCTGATTGAGTTCACTTGACTTCATCAGTCTCTGAGTTTATCTTTCACCAAATTTGAGAATGTGTTAGCCATCATTTTGTGATTATTTTTTAGTCCCATACTCTTTCTCCTCTCCATCTGGAACTCCAATGACACAAATGTTAGATCTTTTGTTATGGTCCCACAGGTCCCTAAGTCTCTGTTAATTAATTTTTTCCAATCTATTTTCTCTGTGTTCAGATTTGGTAATTTTTATTTATCTTTCTTCAAGTTCACTGATTCTTTTCTCTGTCATCTCTATTCTGCTATTGAGCTTATCCAGTGACTTTTACAATTTTAATTATAGTTTTCAATTCTATAATTATATTTGTTTCTTTTTTTAACATCCTTTATTTCCTTACTGAGGTCTGCATTTGTTTCAAGAGTGTTCATAATTACTTGTTGAGGCAATTTTAAAATAGCTACTTTAAAATCCTTGTTAGATAATTTCAACTACTGAGTCACCTCAGTATTAACATTTGTCTTAGTCTTCTCAGGCTGCTATACAAAATACCATAGACTGGTGGCTTAAACGACAGACATTTATTTCTCACAATTCTGGAGGCTAGGAAGTCTAAGATCAAGGTGTGGGCTAATGTGGTTTCTGGTGGGGGTTCATTTCCTGAATTGCAGATGATCACCTCTGAGCTGTGTCTTCGCATGGTAGAGAGAGAGTGGTGGTCTCTCCTCCTCTTCTTCTAAGGATACTAACTCTATCATGAGGCCCCACCCTCATGACCTCACCTAAACTTAGTTACTTCCCAAAGGCTTTAACTCCAAATAACATCACATTGGGGGTTAGGGCTTCAACATATGAATTTTGGGGAAATACAAACATTCAATCCATAACAGTATCTTCCAATTTGTCTTTTCTAATTCAAGTTGTGACTTTCCTGATGCTTGGTATGATGAGTGATTTTCGATTGTACTCTAGACATTTGGGGTATTAAATTATGAGATTCCATATCTTACTTAATCTTCCTTTTCAGTAGGTAGTCATCCTGTTTAGATTTAGTATGCTGGTTCTGGTTTACTTGTATGGGCTGTGACTCCAATGACAATTAGTTTTCAGAGCATTTATAGTGCTATTCCGATTTGCTTCCTTTGTGTGCTATCCAGAGGCTAATCTAAAAAACTGGACAGTATTCCATACTGTCAGTTCCCAAACTTTTTGCTTTGTTAATTCTGGACAATTTCTTGTGTGAGTCACTAAAGGGTATGTCTAGACTATCTCCAGTTCTCTTCTCTCTAAAGTCTTACCACTAATTTTCTAGTTGGGAGGGGAGAGAGCTTCCTTTGCCACCAATGGACTCTGGACATTGGGAGTGGCAGTCTAGGCTCCTCCCTGGGCCTCTACTGACAATATCCTGGTTGAGGAATAGAAGCACCACCTCATTGCTGCTGGTATGAGGACAGAAGGTCATACTCCTCAGTTACTTCACTGATCCTATCCCAGAGGAGGAAGCAGAATGCTGCTTCACACTAACTCGTTGCCACCAGGTTTTGGGTAGAAATACAGACTCCTCATTCACTCCTACTGACACTATCTCATCAGAGAGAAGTGAAAAACCATCTTGGGGATGCCAGGCAGAAGACAGATATTGAGGTTCCTTGCTTGGTCTCTGCTGCCGCTACCCCAGCAGGATAAGCAGCCTGCTATCGCCAGAAGGGGGTGAAAAATCAGGATTCATATTTGGTCTCTGCTGGGGAAACAGAAAGTACCTATTGGGCAGAGGGTGAAAATTTAAGCTCTCTGCTTAACTCCACTGATACCATCTTGGTGGAGGAAGCAGGACACTATGAGAAGAAGATACAAGTTCAGGCTCTCTGCTTGGCTTCTGGTAACCCTGGCAGAAGAATCAGAGTACAGCCTGCTACTACCACCAAATAGGAGGTAGAAGTCCAGACTCTCCACTCAGTCCACTGACGCTAAGTATGGGGGTGGAGGCATTTCTATTGTCTTTGGCTGGAGTAGGACAGGTACTATATTTTAAAAAATGGTTTTTTGCCGGGCTCGGTGGCTCAGCCTGTAATCCCGCGCCTTGGGAGGCTGAGGTAAGTGGATTCCCTGAGCCCGTGGGTTCAAGACCCGCCTGGGCAGGCGAGACCTCATCTCTACAATAAATCAAAAAATTAGCCGGACGTGGTAGCACGCGCCTGTAGTTCCGGCTACTCGGAAGGCTGAGGCGGAAGGATCGCCGGAGTCCAGCAGGTCGAGGCTGCGGTGGCCGGGAGCGGCCACTGCACTCCAGTCTGGGTGACTGAGTGAGACTCCAACTCAAAAAAAAAAAAAAAATGGTTTTTGTACTGTTAGGATGCCCTCTGCCCAAACTTTTGTCTAGAAAGGGCAGGCTTTCTTAGAGCTTTTAAAAATCTGTACCAGGTGGCATTTCCAGAATGTGGAATTCTCCAATGCTCAGTCTAGAATATATAGACAGCAAAACAGAAAACCCAAGGAACTCACTACCTATCATTCCTCAAGTTCCAAGGTCCCTAGCCAGATCATTGCCTTCTTACAAAGGTCCCTAGCCAGATCATTGCCTTCTTACAATGTTTTAAAATTTTCTTATATTTGTTTTTAGTATTATGCCCAGAGTTTTTAGCTACCCTAAGCTGTGAGAATAGGGAGAAATGAGTCTACTATTTCTTGCCAAGAATCAAAAGCTTAAGAAGGTCATATTTTAAAATGGAACAATTTGTAGAATACAGGTGAACAATAGGCGAGATGATGCTTTATGTTTTATAAAGCATCAAGCAATTTGTATGGAAATAGAGGGATAAATGGATGAGATTCAACAATAACAATCCAAACCTATTGGGCAAGACAGAGCTTTTCCCAGAAGTAAGGATCTCTGGGAATGATTGAGTCACTTAAATCTACTAAGTTACTGATGGATTCAATGTAATTGATGCCCACCTCCCAAAATACTCTCACTCAATTAAGAGAATATAGCCGAATATCTGACAGTATTGTCTTTATAAATAGTAAAAATACCATCCTGTACTTACAAGGAAACTCAAAGGCTGGTTTAAAGATTAATAAACAGAAAGTATGATGGCATCTGTAGCCAGGAGCTTGGGACATGTAAGAAATTCCCTAACTAATTTTAAGTCAACTTATCTGCCAGTCCCAGAGTCAGCTCTGATAGCACACTGGCAATGAACTGAGTCAGTACAGATAGGCTCTAAATGAAAGTAGAAGTAACTCGGCACCTTAGTGAAGCAGTAACAGATTAAGAGCCACAGAAATAAGGAGAGAGTGTGACAGCCATACCTCAGAAGTGGGCAGCTGACTCAAATCAGCTAGTATTGATTGGGATCTTGCATTTCAGTGCTGGTATTGGGATACCTTTGCAAAGGGAAAAGATTTATTTCTAAGTCAGGGTCTCACTCTGTGGCCCAGACTAGAGCCTCGATCTCCTGGGCTCAGGCTATCCTTCCACCTCAGCCTCCAGAGTAACTGGGGTTACAGGCGCACATCATAATCTCTGGCGGATTTTCTTTTCTTTTTTTTTTTTTTTGTAGAGACAAGATCTCGCTATATTGCCTAGGCTGGTCTCGAACTCCTCGGCTCAAGCAATTTTCCCACCTCAGCCTCCCAAAGTGCTGGGATCACAGGTGTGAGCCATCACCCCCAGCCAGGAGAGGATTATTTTTAATTGCAAAAACCAGCAACTGAAAACTTTTAAATAATCTCTTGCTTTTACATTTTGCAAATGCCTTCATAAATATTCATACTTTTTTTTTCCTTTTTTTTTTGAAAGCAGGATTTATTGAGAGGATAGAAAAGCTCCCACAGTGGGAGGGGACCTGAAGGGGTTGCCCCCATACTTTTCTACAGTAATTTAAATACTTGGGGAGGGGGAGAATGGGGAAGAGAACTCCATTATCTGAGAAAAGAAGATCTAATCATACTCCCAAGGAGAACAAAGTGAAGATAAAGAGGCAAAGTAGGTCTTCCATCCACAGAGATGACATAGAACAGGGCTGTTATGTTCCCATCACTTGACATGGAGCCCAGAGTGAGGGAGTGAGAAGGAAGGAGGCAAAGCTGTTTGAACACTAATCCCTGCCCGGGACACCCAGGCACCCATGACCCCTCTCCTGGTCTCTCTTTCACCAGGTAGGAGATTTGCTTGTCCTCAGCCTCCTCGGATAATACACCCATAGTAGGATGTATTGCATGCACAGTTCTTCACCCATTGCTGCTGCAGCTATCTTGCCATCTGCCTTCCCACACCATATACACTCTCCACGTGGGAGATAAGACTTTGGTAAAATGAGTAAAGATAGGGAGACTTGGCCTGCATTTAGCACATCTTAAATAGGTTAATACCAGCTCCCCTACTGCCAAAAGGTTAATTTTCTCAGAAATACTTAGTTCTAAAGGGTGTGAAGAACCTGAGGCTTCTCCCACTTATATACAAGCTCTCAAGAACCTAATGCTGTCCCTCTAAAATACTGCCTGGATATGGAAGAAAGAATGAGAGGTAGACAAAGCCTGTGGGGACTGTGAGGAGAAGAGAGAAGGAAAACTTAGAGAGGGCTCCAGGGCAGCCATCAGAAGACGCTCTTTCAAGACTGGCAGGACTCCACTGGAAATATAAAGACATGATTCGTGACATTCTCTGACTATTATGTGAGTTCATGATCCATCTAAGAGTAAAGTTTCTGCCTAGCATTGGTCTGTATCTATGAGCCCTCCCAGATATTAGGGGCATAGCCAAGGGGCTATGATTCTACCGCTTTCTCCTTCTCATCGCCTCTGCTTGAAGAGAAATTTAGAGCTGAAGGAAACCTCAGTCATCCTCTTGTCCCAGCCCCATGTTTTATATTTAAGGAACGTGACCAGGCATGGTGGCTCATGCCTATAATCCTACTTTGGGAAGCTGAGACAGGAGGACCGCTTGGGGCCTGGAGTTAGAGGTTACAGTGTGCTATGACTGTGCCACTGCACTCCAGCCTAGGTGACAGAGAAGACATGTTCAAAGGACAAGGACAAGAAAGAACTCAGGCTTCTTCCTGGTCTGGCTCCTTTGTTCTTTTGGAACAAGCTTGTGTCTAATCCACAAGACGTGAGGAGGAGACCTGGGTTGTAATGTCTACACACTCTACTCATGTCTATGATAATGAAGAGTATGACCACCTCTGCTGTGTGCCTCAATTTCTCCAGCATGGAGAGTTGTCTGTAGAATTGGGATGAAAAGTTGAATTCTAACCTAAACTATGAAAGAAATGTTCCCAGCTGTTTTGTTTTGTTTTGAGTTGGAGTCTCACTTAGTTGCCCAGACTGGAGTGCAGTGGCCGCTCCCGGCCACTGCAACCTTGACCTGCTGGGCTCCAGTGATCCTCCCACCTCAGCCTTCCATAGCTGGAACTACAGGCGCACGCTACCACACCTAGCTAATTTTTTTGATTTATTGGCGAGATGAGGTCTCATCAAGTTGCCCAGGTAGGTCTCGAACCCGCGGGCTCAGGCAATTCACTCACCTCGACCTCCCAAAGCGCGGGATTATAGGCTGAGTCACCGAGCCCAGTCCCAGCTGTTTTTAAAAAACAGTCTACAAAAGGCTTCTTTTTTTGTTTGTTTGTTTGTTTTTTGAGTTGGAGTCTCAATCTGTCACACAGCCACCACAGCCTCAACCTGCTGGGCTCAGGAGATCCTTCCACCTCAGCCTTCCAAGTAGTTGGAACTACAGGCATGGGCCACCATGCCCCACTAATTTTTTGACTTACTGTAACAATGAGGTCTCGTCATGTTGCCCAGGCTGGTCTCAAACCCATGGGCTCAGGCAATCTTCTTGCCTCCGCCTCTCAAAGTGCTGGAGTTACAGGTGTGAGCCATCGCACCTGGCTAAAAAGGTTTCTTATATGTCATTAATGGCTCTTTAAATTATTTCACAATATTATTATTATTCCATGTTTATTGAAAAAGCATCCAGAAAAAGTGATTCCCTTCTCTACAAAAACACCAAGGCCATGCTGTAGGCTTATACTAACTAGACAAACTATCACACACCTTGTCTTCCTTTGAACTCTCCATCTTGGCTCCCTCCTTGAATTTTGCCAGTGCACTCTTGAGGTCCTGAGATGTGTAAGTGTTGGTATTGACATCCAGCCTGTCCAAAGAAAATCTGAGAGTGAGAAAGGAGGCATCATATTCCCCAGGAAAGAAAATGCTCCTGAGCGGCTGGTACCCCATGGTAAGCTAGGCCAGCCAACTCCAACTCTGAGTGTATTATCATACTTTTGTCTTCAATCAGCCAGAGGTCTAACACAGTGACCTTACCTTGAAACTAGAGAAGGAAAAACATAACTGAAGATGAGGTCATTTCATGAAAGAGGAAGGAATGGCATGGGGTAGACAGAAGCCAATCATGGGCAGAGGGCTCTCAGCTGGCTGCTCAGATTGAGATACATAGAATGTCTGTACAATGCTGCTCTCTCAGCATGTGGCAAGGCAGGATCTCCTGGAGGGCAATGGACACAAACACAGGGAGCAACATGCACCTCTTTTAGGAAAGCAGTCAACAAGGACCTTAGTCCCACAGCATGTGCCTGACCTGACTGGCAAGCCAGCTGTTTTCACAAAACAGGCTAGATAGGACACATGCCACAAAGGAGAGGCAGGATGTATGTCTCAAGCTGACCAAGGAATTGGTCTGAGAAGTAGAATCAAGGCCAGTCACCTCCCAGAGCCAGCCTCCAAGAGGAGGAAAGACAGGAACCAATGTGGTTGTGATCTCAGGAACCAACACTAGAATGGTATTCTCACAAAGGCCCCTGTAGTTGATCCAAGCCTCAGCCATACATCTTGACTGGAGAGAAGGCTTCCATCAGGGGGCAAGGTTTCATCACTAGCACTTATTTCAGTTCAGTAAACAGAGGTAAGAATGAGGATGATGTGGACAAAGGGAAATGTGGAGTGTAGATTGTGCTTAACAAGACTGTCCAGCTGTGGTTGGCTTAAAGAGACCCAGGAGATTTCAGAAGTGGGGAGGAAGGGGCTATTGGCCTGCTCTACTCCAGGCAGGATAAGCACATCAGTCCCATAGTCTGAGATTCCAGCAGGCCTCAGCTCTCACGTATTAAGGGCTCTGTTCATTCAGACTTTCTCATTCATCCTAGAGTCTCTTTAAGGCCCTGAGAAAAACACTTGTCTTTTCTAAAACTCAGCCCTCCTACACTAATTAATAATAGCTGGTAACTCCCATTTATTGAGCACTTAACCATGTGTCAGACAGTGTGTTAATCCCTTAAAAGTAATATTTCATTCAAATAATTTCTATAATCCAACAAAGTAGGAGACAGAATCCTGAATCTCTCTCCCCCCAGAGCTTCATCCACTGCTAACTGCATAAGGATGCCATGCCCACCCCCTCACAAGAAGTAGCTATGTTCAACCATAACACAGCTTGAATAGATTATCTCCTCCCTCCTCTATGACTTGGTCAGGACTAACTCCATCGTGCCTGATACTTCTGTGTACTGCCTTAAGCCCCATCTCCAAGGCCATCCATCATCTCTCAGCCCCAACTATTCACACCAACCTCACACATATGTGCATATGTACACACACACACACATACACACACATACACATACACAAAACCATCATCAGCTGGTGTTCTCATTTCATTCTTCACTGGGAAAAATAGATGTTATCATCAAAAACATCCTCATCTTCCCATCATAAGCTCTGTAAGCCACCTACACACAAATCTATGTTTTCTATTTTTTCCTTCTATTATAAAGGATGACAGCACCTCTACTCCTATTAAACTTACATTCCAGATCCCACTTGCCTTTATAAAAGCATTAACTCCAAAAATTATATCACTCCCTCCTGTCTGCATCATCGATTTTTCCCTTCAACTGATTGTTCCCATCTCTGACCCTACAATTCCTTCCAGTTATCACGCCATCTCCCTGCTCTCAGAGTAAAATTTTATGAACATTGTCATCATCCCCACCTTCTTGACTCCTTTTTTTTTTTTCTTGAGTCAGAGTCTCATTCTGACACCCAGGCTGGAGTGCAGTGGCACGCTCATGGCCACCACAGCCTCAACCTACTGGACTCAGGCAATCCTCTTGCCTCTGCCTCCCAAAGTGCTGGGATTACAGGTGTGAGCCATCATGCCAGGCCTTGGCTCCTTTACATAGCCATTTTCTCTAATCTGGATTCTGTCTTCACAACTCCACTCATACTGTTCATCAAAATTACCAGTAGCTGATGACTGAATCCAATAAACCCGTCACTAAGTTCATGTTCCTCAACTGCTCAGTAGTGCTGACACTGCTCACCCTCCCTTCATGAAATACTCTTCTTTCCTGGCTTCTTGTTATCACACTCTACTGGTTCTTCCCCTGCCCTACTATTTCTCCAAACTTTCCTGGTTCCTGTCTCCTATCTGAACCATATATCCTGGAATGCCTTCAAGTTCAGTCCTGAACAATCTTCTCTTCTCCATCTCCACACCCTGCTCCAGTTATTTTTAATATCTATCTGCCGGTGATACCCAAATTTACACCTTAAGCCCAAACCTCTCCCCTGAGCACCAACCAGTCTCTGAGACAACTATCTAACTGACGTATTTTCCATCTCAGATGTTTAACAAGTACCTCAAACTTATTTATTCTAAAACATAGCTCTTGATTCTTCTCCCTATAAATCTGTCCCTCTCCCAACTTTTCTAGTTCAATAAATAGTACCTCTAAGCACCCAGATGCTCAATCCCCAAAATGAGGCTTCATCACAGACCCTCCACCTTTCTTTAACCCCTGCACCTAAATTATAAGCAAGTCCTGTTGGCTCCGCTTCCAAATGAAATCTCCAAATTCATTCATTCTGCATTTGGATACCCTTAACTAAGTCACCATTATGTCCTGCCGGATCTACTGCAATGACATCCTAATTGTTTCTGTGCTTTTGTCCACCTTCAATCTCTTCTCCAAACACATAGCAGCTAGAGTTACCATGCTGAACTATGCTATATTAAATCCCTCTCTCCCAGTGGCTTTTTTCATTACAATCAAAGGTGAATGAAGAACACTCAACATGTTCCTCTAAACTCGGCAGGATGTGGCCCCTGCATACCTCTCCAATCTCATCTGTTATCATTCTCCTTCTTTCACCTCTTCTCTAGTCACCCTGATCACTTTCCTGTTTCTCAAACTTGACAAAGCCTTTCCTTGACAAAGTTAGGGACTTCTTGTTGTTTCATCTCTCTGAAATGGTCTAACTCCTAAAGCTATAAACCTAACTCTCTGCAAGACTAAATTGTCCTCATTCTTCAGGCCTCAGGTCAATTACCTCAATGAGGCCTTCCTAAACCATCCTACCTAAAGTGGCCTCACCCAGAGACTCATCACAAATTTTTCCCTATCATTTATTACAATCTATCATTATCTCACTTGTGTTTATTTACCTGGTTTTCTGTCTGCCCACCTCCACAAGGCTGGCATCTTGCCTGTTTTGTTTACTACTGTATCCCCAATGCCTGGCTCATAGGCATGCAATAGGTCTTTTATGAAATAATTGAATGGCACAAGTGAACAGCCCTGGCCCTGGCCCAGCCTCTTAGCCACTATCATATTGGACCCTGGTAAATGCTCAACCCAAGATGGTACAACTTGAATGTAGTTTATCCGCCAGCACTCCAAACATAGGAGGAAGATTCAAAGAAGCTGGTTATTCCAGGGCATAAAAAAAGAGATGGACTACAGAGATATTAGCAGGGATATGGACTAAAACTAGTGGAGAAAGCAGTGCCTAAAGCATACATACCATGTGGAAAACCAGTTGCTAGAGCCAAATATGCACTGAAGCCAAGCAGTGTCAAGACAACCCTCTGAGACAAGCCAGAGCGAGGGTCTCTGTCCCAGCCCTTACAGCTCCACAGACATTGGAGCTCTAGGTAGCAGTGCAGCCTGCAACAGAAGCTGCCACAACTTAGGCTTAGTGGACTACCACTATCTCCATCTAGGCCAATGGTTTCTAACTGTAGGACCACTAACTTCTTGTCCTCTAAAACAGAATAAGCAGGTAAGAAAAACACTGTAACAATTTCAGGGAATTAGCCATGCCCATAAGCTTCTGTTCCCATTCTAGTACCAAGGAGCCAGAAGGATGTGAACTAGAATTGGAAGAGCTCAATCCCAGGAGGAGGAAGTCACCACCAAAGACTCACCGAGCTCACCAAACCACTTTGTCAATGCTTTTGGGCCTCTGTTTAGATAGGTGTGTCACTGGCTGTCAGTGCTGAGAAGGAAAAGAAAATGTCCAGCACAACCTGAAGGCCATTCTAGGGCACAGCCTCAGAAACACTCCAAAAGAGAAAAGTAAAAAGGCAGGAGTGGGGACAAAAATTTCCTCCTTATGGTATGTCTCCACAGACTACATGGAGGGCTCTGCTTTCTATTCTGAAAAGATATGAGCAATAAACAAAATAGTAAATACTCCTGTTAATGATCTACAGTCCGGTAGCAGAAAAGTGGCTTCCCATGGTATAAAAACTAACAAATAAAGAAACTTCAAATGACTCAAGTTCCTAACTCTATATTCTTAAACCAAGAAAAAACCAGACTTTTCTTCAGAATATAAGACTTGGATTTGATGTGAGAAAAGACTCCTGAAAGTACTTTGAGCACTGAAATGTGTGTGTGTGTGTGTGTGTATGTGTAGACTCCTGAAAATACTTTGAGCACTGAAATATAGGTGTGTGTGTGGTGTGTGCATGTGCGCTAGGAAGGAAGAAGGTTGGCAAGGGCCACAGCAATGATATCTGATTATTTCTTAGGTGGCTATGAGAAAGGGATAATCACATGACCTGGGCCACTCCATGTATAGGCCTATTTGGAGAGATGGGGGATGATGAAAGATCCTTCCCAGTTTGGGGTGAATGTAAGGATGAAAAACACTTCTATTTCAATATAATGTATAATTTTCTAATAGGAAAAACTGCCCAAATCTGAATAGGCTGCTTTGTGGGGCTGTGAATACCACCTGATAAAGGTGCACATGGACTGACTGAAAGGTAAAAGTTGGAGTCTCTAAGGTCCCTTTCTGACTCATATCTAACTACAAAATATTGTTAAAATATAATAAAAATCCAAAGACTGAGTAACACTAACCCCACTCAATCCATGACTAATTCCCAATACTTGCATGTTTTAAAACAGGGTCAGCAAACTATCTACAATAATCAGATAATATTTTAGGATGGTGTCTGTCCCGACTAATCAACTCTGTCACTATAACAAGAAAGCAGTCATAAACAATATGCAAACAAATGAGCATGGCTATGTTCCAATAAAACTTTATTTACAGATACTGAAATCTGAATTTCACATACATTTTCATAAGTCATTAAGTATTATTTCTCTTTTGATTTTTTCCCAACCATTAAAAAATGTAAAAACCAATTTAGCTTGCAGGCCATACCAAAATGGGCAGCAGTCCCAAAATGGCCCACAGGCCAAAATAAACTGATAGAAACTTCTTGGCTGGTATTAAAACTGAGTTTTCAAGCCGCACAATTCTAGCAACCTCTGCGACTCCATGCCTCAACTGACTTCCCCCACATTTGGGAAATATCAAGCAAAGAAAACTTGTTAATCCAAGGCAACAAACAGAAAAATAGAGAGTGTGAATTCTCTAAAATCAAATAATCTAAACTGGTTACTAAAAAATAAGACCACCTCTGGCCAGGCATGGTGGCTCACACCTGTAATCTCATGTGAGAAGCTGAGGCGGGAGAATTGCTTGAACCCAGGAGTTAGAGACCAGCCTGGGCAACAGCAAAACTTCATCTCTATAAAAAATAAAAAATATTAACAGGGTATGGTGGCATGTGCATGCAGTCCCAGTTACCTGGGAGACTTGAGGTGAGAGGCTCTCTTGAGCTCAGGAGTTAGAGGCTGCAGTGAGCAGTGATCATGCCACTGCACTCTAGCCTGGGCTATAGAGTGAGACCCTGACTCCAAAAATAATAAAAATAAGGCAACCTCTCACCATCAAAGAACTGCAGTAGCTTCTCCTTTTATACTATAAGAAAGCCTGTTTTAATACTGACTAACAAGAGGAAAAGTTAGTCTGAATTAAAGACTTTAAAATGCAATTTTATTGTTCACCAAGGAAGGATTACTGCAAAGCAAAGGCCTAACAGGCCTGTTTTAATGAATAGATGACTCATCTGTAATCAGCGCATTAATTGTTGGGATTCAAATGGGTGCTCTTAAAGTACTGGGAAAAACAGCTTCATTTTTAAAGCAGGTTAAGCATTCCCCCTACAGCCTTTTTTAAAGTATCAATTTGCTTTGCAAACTGTTTCTTTCCAAAGACTGTAGAAGTAAACTTCCATAAAATCCTGACAGATTTATCACAAATTCTATGCTATTAAATTTCAAATTTTAAAAAAAGCCATAAGAATTTAGGTAAAATTTCAGTATCACAAAATCAATGTCATCACTTAGCCACCCAGTCCCTAAGGCTGACACTGTACCTTTTGCCTTTTTTCAGCCCTTTCAAATTATTCTGGAACTTGTCCTCATAATGGAGTTTCGCCTCTCTTGCCCCAGTCTGAAGATTGAGCCGCACGTGAGATCCTGCAGGGACAGCCTGACCTAAAAGGCAAGAAGAGAAATGGTTCATGAGGTATAGAATCCTTGGAGGGACTCTGGGATGGAATGGCTAGCTAACAAGCCAACAGGACTTACCAGTTCATACAGACCAGAATCTGCTGGGTTTGGTTACCCCCTCAGTCCAGCCAGCCATCTCTCTCCCTTAAACACATACACAAACACCCTCACATACACTCCTTTTGCTAATCTATAAGGAAATCTGTAAGGGAATGAGGCAAGGGGGGCAAGAGGCTACAAACTTGAATCTGGAGACCAATGTCCCCCAGTTAGAACCTGTCTATGTCTTAAATTGAGCTAGTGAGCCTTTTTGTTCTGTGCAGCAGGTGAATGGTAGATACCACTTCACTCCTCAGAGCACGGCTACCTTACTTCCTCCTCTATGAGGTCCTGCCTGCCCCTCCCCAACAGTCCTACAGATCCCAGACAGCCTCCCATCCCAGCAGCTTCCACCTCACCACCTCTCTGAGGGTGAGTGGTGATCTGGCGCCTTCCATGAGGCTCTCTCCTCTCTGAGTGCAGGGAATGTATCTCCTCCTTTTCCATTTCCCCAGCTCTTAGCCCAGAGCTTGGCACATAAAATTTGTGGCACTTAACATTATGAGAAGGAAGAAGGAAGAGACTCGAAGGCAAGGGAACAGGGTAAGCCAAGGGAGTGGAGCCAAGAGAAACTGGAAACCTACACCACCTATCTCAGAAGAGCTGATCCGTAGCTGGGAAAACAAGTGTTACAAATGGATGGGTATTCATACACATTGCATGAAACTACTCAAGGATGGTTAAAAAGCAACTGTGCAGGATCTCATACTACAAATAAAAATGTAACACTCATTTATTCAGGAAACTGTAGCGGGGATAAAGAGTTTCATGGAAAGGGCTTTTCAGGAGCAAAGATGGTGCTTCTGATACCTGGGCATTGACTCTGCTTTCTCCTGCCAGAGGATGGCATTGCCTTGCTGGTGCTAAGTTTGATTCAAGAACCAAAAATAATGACTTTCTGAAAAAAATTCCAGGAAAACACATAGCACAAGTTCTCTCAGAATGATCAGGTAAACCCTGAATATAAAAGGGTAACGATATAGACAAGAACACAACAGCTTTCTCAGTTCTAGCAAGACCATACACTACCAGCCACTCTATCTCCAACCAAGGCATCAAAGATACAACACACCAAGACATGCTGCTTCTGTTTCTGTGTCCTGCTTCAGTGGGAGTTTCTATATTTTTGCTTAAAAAGATGGGAACCTACAGTAGATAGATGTACAAGCATAATGATCTTCCTCTAACCACAAAATGCATCAAGGACTTTTTTTAAAAGGCTCAAAACCTTTTTCTGGAGAGGCTTTCTGATAAGGTTAGGTTGGGGGTCAAATGAGGCAAAAAGTGAGACCCAGACTAGGAAAAAAGGGAATACCAAGTGGAGGGACCCACATGCAAAGGTGCCAACACAGAAGCTGATAGCCCACGGGATCACAGAGAGACCAGATAGGCAAAACTGGAAGGGCTGGAGCTGCTGGCTTGGTGTACCACCAGGAAGCCTAGGTTGACCTTCCTAGGAGAGGAAACAAAATGAATGGTTGAGAATGACGGTTCTGGGAAGATGGAAGGCCAAATGCTGGAATACTGGCAAGAATAACAAAGAACCGGGCTTGGTGGCTTAGCCTGTAATCCCGCGCTTTGGGAGGCCGAGGTGAGTGAATTGCCTGAGACCTCATCTCCACAATAAACCAAAAAAATTAGCTGGGTGTGGTAGCACGTGCCTGTAGTTCCAGCTACTTGGAAGGCTGAGGCGGAAAGATCGCCGGAGCCCAGCTGGTCAAGGCTGCGGTGGCCGGGAGTGTGCCACTGCACTCCAGTCTGGGTGACAGAGTGAGACTCCAACTCAAAAAAAAAAAAAAAAAAAAAGAATAACAAAGCACTGCAACTTCTTTCCTATTCCTATGGTCACTGGGCAAGAGGTGACTTCTTTACCGTTAATCTCAGTTCTGAATGTGTCAAGTTTGCCTCACCTGGAGAGATCTCAAACTGACAAAACAACATAGGCCCTTTCTGGCTGACTTGTAAACAGATCAGCCTTAATATTAAAACCGGCCAATTTCTCCTGCTCCGTGTCTCTTGAATGCAGACCCTTCTTTCCATGTCGCCACCACAACTTTCATCCTAACATCACCATCTCTCGTCTAGATGCTACCACAGCCCTCTAAGTGGCCTCTCCTATCTACTCTTACTCCCAATTCAATTGATCCTTATAGTGAACAATTTTTTTTTTTTCAAAATACAAATCTATGTAATTCTCCAGCTTCAAACCTTTTCATGGCTTCCTCACCCTGGTCAGTAAGGCCCTGTAGTGTCTGTCCCTGCCTGCCTCTTCAGCCTTGTGCACCCCACCCCCTCCTTCCCTGCACTCTAGATACACTGACCTCTTCCCATTTCATGAAAGAACCATGTTCCTACTAGGGAGACATTTCACCTGCTGTTCCTTCACCCAGAATGCTCCTCCCAACCCCAACCTTCATCTCTTCATCCTTCCAATCCCAGCTAAGGGTAACTTCTGAAAGGCATTCCCTGTTTCTTCAAACTACATCTGTCTGCCCCCAAGGGCTTTCATAGAACCACGAACCCTTTCTTTATAGTACTTATCACAACCAGTAGTTATATTTTAGTTTTCTACTGGTTTAGAAAACTGGTTAATATAAATGCTCACCATTTTATTCCAAGGGCCTATTACATGGCCTAACATATAGTGAACTCACAGTAATTATCTGCTGAGTGAAAAAAAAAATTTTTGAGTGAAAATTTTTAAATGAAAGAGGAAATCCTAGTTGATCTAGAGGTATGTGGAAAGGTCAACAAGGATTTTCACTAGGGCAGATTGATTCATAATAATAATTAGTCAAGTTAATAGTTATTTTTGGCCGGGCTTGGTGGCTCGGCCTGTAATTCCAGCACTTTAGGAGGTCAAGGAAAGGACTGCTTGAGCCTGTGGGTTCGAGACCAGCTGGGGCAACTTGGTGAGATCTCGTCTCTACAATAAAATAAAATAAAATTAGCTGGGCATGGTAGCACCCATCTATAGTTTCAGCTACTTGGAAGGCTGAAGCAGAAGGATCGCAGGAGCCCAGCAGGTTGACTCTAGGGTGGCCATGAGCGTGCCAATACACTCCAGCCTAGGCGACGGAACAAGACTCTGACTCAGGAAAAAAAAAGTTATTTTTAGTAATAATGATACTAATACTAGTAACAATAATAATAGTGCCTTAATTTTCAGACTGCACAATTCCAGTAACCTCTGCAACCCTATTCCATAACCACCTTCCTCCTCATTCAGGAAATACTAAGCAAAAAAAAAACTTGTTAATTCAAGGCAACAAACAGAAAAATCAAGAGCGTGAGTTCACTAAAATCAAATAGTCTAAACTGCTTATTAAAAAATAAGGCAACCTCTGGCTGTTCATGGTGGCTCATGCCTAATCCCAGAACTTTGGGAGGCTGAGGCAGGAGGATTGCTTGCAGCCAGGAGTTTGAGACCAGCCTGGGCAACAACATAGTGAGACCTGATGTATGTATGTATGTATGTATTTGGAGTTGAAGTCTCAGTCTGTTACCCAGACTGGAGAACAGTGGCACACTCCCGGCCACTGCAGCATCAACCTGCTGGGCCCAGGCAATCCTTCCGACCCAGCCTTCCAAGTAGCTGGAACTATAGGCACAAACCGCCATGCCCGACTGATTTTTTATTTATTGTAGAGATGAGGTCTCACCAAGTTGCCTAGACTGGTCTCGAATTCATGGGCTCAGGCAATCCTCTCACTTCAGCCTCCCAAAGTGCTCGGATTATAGGCATGAGCCACCGCGCCTGGCCTCTCATCTCTGTATTTAAAAAAAAATTTTTTTTCAGACTTTTGATCAAAGTTACAATGAAAAAAGGAAAAATCACATGAGTTTATAAGATTCAGATATTAACAGGTTATACTGTTTTACTGTGCCAAGTTAGCCAACTAAGAGACTAGGATCTTGTATGAATCAATTTATTTTATTTGGAGAAAATTCCAAAATTACTCCTTTCACATAAGCCACTACAGGCGGCAAGAGCAACCACAATAGCATTAACTCAAAATACATATTATACTCATTTAAAATATATATAAAACCAGTCATGGCAGCAGCAGTGGCAGAAGCAACAGAAAATACAGTATTTCAAATGTTTCTAGCACGCTGGGGAAAAATTAGAGAGAGTGTGATCTGACCTGCATCCTTGTAGGGCCCTGTGAAGATACAAGACATACCAGAAAATGGGGAAAAGCAAATGAGAGCAAACAGAAATCACAAGATACATATAGGTAAAGAGTTAGGTTTGGAGGTGGAGGGCAAGGGGACAGGTGGAAAATAACATCAGGATCTAGAAAGGAAAACAGGCCTGCAATGGCTGTTTTCCTACCACTGGCTCCTTGGGAGCAGGTCCCAAGACCATGTATCTCAGTCTGAGGAAATCCTGGCCACATTAAGTAAGGCTATCTCATGCTTGAATTTTGACTCCCATTGGGACTGTCACTGACTTCAATCACAGGGCCAGGACCCAGGTAACAATTTTTCCCAGAGGAGTAAAATCTATGGTAGACTGCAGCATTGTTACCAATTTTCTCTCTCCCCTCCTGTCAAGCCCTCTATCACACGACCATTCCTGCACCTTGATATTAGACTTAGTTGTGACTTGCTTTGTCCAGTGGGATGCTAGCAAATGTGCCACAAATAGATGTCTGAAGTGTGCTTGGTATCAATGAGAAGAACATGCCACTGCTAGCCTTCTGTCCAAGAAGAATGAGAGACCCATGGAGCAGAACCAAGTCAGAGATTCATGTGTACATGGTTTATTGAGGGATACTCTCCAGGTGACAAGGAAAGGAGGCAGTAGGGGCTTTGAACCCCAGCCATCCACTCCCCTACTCCCCATGCCTGCCAACAGTCAGAGGCAACAGCCTGCCAAAGGGGTGGAGGCAGCAGTTATGGACAAGACAGCTTTAGCTCCCCAGGAGCGTACAGAAGCAGGTGGCCCGAGTAAGGCTTGAGCCCCTTTAGTAGCTGGGAAAGACACAGCCCCTACAGAAAAAGGGAATCCTGGGAGTCTGGGAAGGGCACCAAAAGCATCTGCTATAATGGCTTACAGGTTTAGAGTGTTTCTTAGTCCATTCAGACTGCTATAACAAATACCTTAAATTAGTTACTTTATAAACAATACAAATTTATTGTTCACAGTTCTGGAGACTGGGAAGTCCATAATAAAAGCACCAGGAGATTCAGTATCTGGCAATGGTCCGTTCCTCACAGATAGTGCCTTCTTTAAGTGTCCTTACATGGTGGAAAGGGCAGGGGTTTGTTCAAGCCTCTTTTATAAAGGCACTAATCCCATTCATGAGGGTGGGACACTCATGACTTAATCACCTCTTAAAGGCTCCACCTTCTAATACTGTCACATTGGGTATTAGGGAGCAACCCAAATGTCCAACTGATAAACGAATAAACAAAATGTGGTATACCTGTACAATAGAATACTATTCAGCTATTAAAAGGAACAAGAAATACTGATACTTCCTATAACATTGATGAATCTTGAAAATATTATGCTAAGTGAAAGACAGACATAAAAAAGTCATATATGATATGATTCATTTTACAGAAAATGTCCAGAATGGGCAAATCCATAGAAACAGTAGATTAGTGGTTGTCAGGGGCTGAGGGAAGGAAGGAGTGGAGATTGACCACTAATGTATATGGGGTATCTTTTTGAGTTGATAAAAATGTTCTGGAGTTAGGTGGGGGTAGTTGTACAACACTGTGGATATACTAAAAAAAAAAAGCAGAATTATACAAAAAAATTCATGGAAGAAATGCTTTCATATTATACAAATCCCTTTCTCTTTAAACCTTTGCATATCATTAGGAGAAACCGTCTGCAACAATTACCACTGAGATGACTGTCTAAGGTGATTTTCCACTTCCCTCCTTCCTTACACTTTTATTAATCAGGATTTACTATAAGGAAAAACTGTCACTCCTCAATCTAATTATTTATAATAGCATATAAATAAATTTATAATTTATTCTATGGTTCCAACACTATTATCACTCATTTTGTTGCTCAAATTATTTCAGCTTTAGCAAGTAGGAGCTCCTTCAGGTTGGTGCTTATGTTCCTTTGACAAATCCCTTCCTCCCTTCCACCATTTTCTTTTTAAAAGTATCTCCTAGCCGGGCTCGGTGGCTCAGCCTGTAATCCCGTGCCTTGGGAAGCTGAGGTGAGTGGATTGCCTGAGCCCGCGGGTTCGAGACCCGCCTGGGCAGGCGAGACCTCATCTCTACAATAAATAAATAAATAAAAATTAGCTGGGCGTGGTAGCGCGCGCCTGTAGTTCCAGCTACTTGGAAGGCCGAGGCGGAAGGATTGCCGGAGCCCAGCAGGTCGAGGTTGCGGTGGCTGGGAGCAGCCACTGCACTCCAGTCTGGGCGACGAAGTGAGACTCCAACTCAAAAAAAAAAAAAAAAAAAAGTATCTC
>CAUYQG010229990.1:0-21500 GCA_963574415.1 Tarsius wallacei
AACATTAAACATGCATATTAGAAAAGCACTCAAGTTCCAGCCTAAAAGTTAGTTACCTGAATAGATCAATAAAATAAATAAGCCTCTATTCAGATTGATCATGAAAAAAAGAGAAAGCACAAAATAATATCAGAAACAAGATAACATACAAATATTATAGACATTAAAAGGATAAAGAAATATTAATAACAAAAGCATGCCAACCAGTTTGATAACTTAAAGTGTAAAAAGTTCTGGTTGGGCTCAGTGGCTCAGCCTGTAATCCTAGCACTTTGGGAAGCCAAAGCGAGTGGATTGCCTGAGCCCGAAGGTCCAAGACCAGCCGGGGCAACTTGCTGAGACCTCACCTCTACAATAAATTTTTAAAAAAAAATTAGCTGGACATGGTAGCGCATACCTATATATAGTTCTGGCTCCTTGGAAGGCTGAGGCAGAAGGATCGCTGGAGCCCAGCAAGTCAACGTTGGGGTGGCTGTGAGCATGCCCACTGCACTCCAGCCTGGGTGACAGAATGAGACTCCAACTCAAAAAAAAAAAAAAGTTTAAAAAGTTCCTTGAAAGATACACTCTACCAAAGTTATCAAAAAGAAATAGATAAGAGTAGCCTCTAGTTGTCAAAATAATTTAAAGTTAAAAACCTTCCCACCAAAAAAAAAAAAATCTGTGGTTCAAGCCTGTAATCCCAGCATTTTGGGAAGCCAAGGCAAGAGGATTGCTTGTGCTCAGGGGTTCGAGACCAGCCTGGGCAATTTGGTGAGCCCTCGTCTCTAGAATTTAAAAAAAAAAAAGCCGGGTGTCATAGTGCGTGCCTATAGTTTCAGCTACTTGGAAGACTGAGGTGGAAGGATTGCCTGAACCCAGGAGGTCAAGGCTGCGGTGGCCGTGAGCGTGCCATTGCACTGCAGCCTGGGCGACAGAGTGAGACTCCAACTCAAAGAAAAAAAACAAAATGCAAGTACTGATAACTTCAATAGTAAATTCAACAAAATATTTAAGGATGAAATAAAATCAATTCAAACTTTTCCAGAAAACAAAAGAGGAGTGAGCATTTCCCAACTTATTCTATATTCTATAAGGCCAGCATGGCCATTTATGAAAACTAGAAAAATACATTATAATAAACATATAGACCAGTATATCTCATGAATTTAGATGCAAAATTTTTTAACAAAAATTTTAAGAATTCAAATATGACAATAAATAAGAAGGATAATATGTTACGACCAAGTGATGTTCATTCTGGGAAAGCAAGGTCACTTTTACCATAATTCACCATTTAAAAAACTAAGAAAGAAAAACCATATGATTACTTAAATAGATGTTACAAAAAAATCACTTGACAAATTCAACATCTACTCATGATAAAAACTGTGATCAAATTAAGAATAAAAGGAAACTTCCTACAGCCTGGTAAAGGGCACCAAATAAAATCCTACAGCTATCATACTTAATAATGAAAGACTAAGTGATTTCCCCCTACGAGTGGGAACAAGACATATGGTCCCAACAATAGTACTTAAAATTGTAACAGAGGTCCTTGACAGTGCAGTCAGAGGGGAAGAAAAGGAAGAAATAAAAGACAAATAGATTGGGGGGGGAGTAAAACTTTCTATTTGTAGGTAACATACTTATTTGTATAGAAAAAGCCCCCCAAAAAATCTACAAAAAAGATAAACAGAACTAACCAGTGAGTTTAACAAAGTTGAGGCATACAAAGTCAATATACAAAATCAATTTTTTCTATAAACTAGAAACAATCAGAAAAAAATTAAATACCACTTAATGTAGTATCAGAATATTAACTACTTAGGGATAAATTTGACCAAAAAGTTACAAAGCATGTACACCATAAACTACAAAATGCTGTTTAGAGCAATCAAGAAAGGCCTAAATAAATGAACAGATAAATCATGCTTATGGATTAAATGTCTCCATATTGTCATCAATTCTCCCCAAATTAATATATAGATTCAACACAATCCCAATGAAAATCCCATCAAGCATTTTTGTAGAAATTGATAACGTGGATCTAAAATTTATGTAGAAAAGGAAAAGAGCTAAAATGGAGAAAATAATTTCCTTTTTTTGAGTCAGAGTCTCACTCCATCACCCAGGCTGGAGTGCAATAGCATGCTCATGGCCACCCCAGCATCGACTTGCTGGACTCCAGTGATCCTTCTGCCTCAGCCTTCCAAGTAGCCGGAACCACAGGTGCGCACTACCATGCCCGGCTAATTTTTTGATTTATTGTAGAGATGAGGTCTCCCCAAGTTGCCTAGGCTGTTCTCAAACCTGTGGGCTCAAGTAATCCCCTTACCTCGGCCTCCCAAAGAGCTAGGATTACAGGCTTGAGCCACTGCGCCTAGCCAGAAAATAATTTTTAAAAAGAATAAAGTTGGAAGACTGACATTACCTCATTCAAGACTTTTTATAAAGCTATAGCACTGAAAAAAGTGAAAATGTGATATTAGCATGAATATAGACACAGTGATAAATAGAAAAGTTGATCCATACATATATAGACAACAGATGATTAAAAAAGAAGGCGAGTCCCAAGATGGCAGCCACTATGAAGAAGGCGACTGCAGATGTCAATGTTACTTTCGAAGATCAACAAAATATAAACACATTTGCTCAGAACACAAGTAGAATCACAAAGCTGAAGGAAGAAATACAAGTAAAAAAGAAACAACTCCAAAATTTAGCAGATGCTTGTGATGACATCATGCTTGCAGACTGCTTAATGATACCTTATCAAATTGCTGATGTTTTCATTAGGCATTCTCAAGAAGAAACACAAGAAGTGTTACAAGAAGAAAAAAAAATTGCAAGAAGAAATTGACCCCTTAGAAGCTACAGTGGAATCCATTCAATGGGTGTTACCAGTTTTGAAAGTTCAGTTCTATGCAGAATTTGATAGCAACATCAACCTTCAAGCTGATGAAAGTTAAAAATTTTATAATACTTTAAAAAATTTGTTTAATAAACTTGTTTTAAAAAAATGAGGTCAAGGTAATTCAATCACAGGAAAGTATCATCTTCCCAACAAATTATGGTGATATAATTGTCTATCCAAATAAACAAACCTCAACTCTTACTTCATAATATGTTACAAAAATTAACTCTAAGTAGATCATAGACCTAAATGTAAAAGTTAAAACTATAAAATTTCTGGAAGAAAACAGAAGCAAATATTAGTGACCTCAGGGTAAAGATTTCTCAAATAGGAAACAAAAAACATGAACTATAAAAGAAAAAATTGATAGGCTGAATTTAAAACTTTACATTTCAAAAGACACCATTATGGAAATGAAAAGACAACTCACAAACTGGAAGAAAATATTTGTAAATTATATTATTGGCAAATGACGTGTATTAAATATATATAAAGAATGCCACCACTCCTATTTAACATAGTACTGAAATCCCACCCAGAACAATCAGTCAACAGAAAGAAATAAAAGGTATCCAAATGCAAAAAGAGAAAGTTAAATTATCCCTCTTCAGAGATTAGATGATTCTATAGTCAGAGAACCCTAAGGATTCCACCAAAAGACTCCTAACACTGATAAACAACTTCAATAAAGTCTTAGAAAACAAAATCAACACTCAATAGCATTTCCAAACACCAACAACGTTGAAGCTGATAACCAAATCAAGAACACAATCCCATTTACAATAGCCACACACAAAAAAACATACTTCAAAATACATCTAACCAAAAAGGCAAAAGCTCTCTATAATAACTACAACACTGCTGAAAGACATCAAAGATGACACAAACAAATGGAAAAACGTTCCATGCTCAAGGACTGAAAGAATCAATATTGTAAAAATATCTATATTGCCCAAAGCAACCTACAGATTCAACACAATTTCTGTCAAACTACTGACATCATTTTCACAGATCTAGAAAAAATAATACATAAATTCATATGGAAGCAAAAAAAAGTCCAAATAGCCAAAGCAATCCTAAGCAAAAAGAACAAATCAGGAGCCACCACATTGCCAGACTTCAAGTTTTACTACAAGGTTACAGTAACCAAAACAGTATGGTACTCGTACAAAAATAGACGCACAGACCAATGGAATAGAATAGAGAATCCAGAAATAAAACTGCTGACCTATCACCAACTGATCTTTGACAAAGTTGACAAAAATAAACATTGGGGAAAAGACACCTTATTCAATTAATAGTCATGGGAAAACTGATTAACCATATGCAGAAGAATGAAGCTGAACCTCTTCCTCTCACCATATACAAAAATTAACTCAAGATGACTTAACAACTTAAATGTAAGACCTCAAACCATAAAAAGACCTAGAAGAAAGTCCAGGAAACCATGTTCTGGATATCAGCCTAGGCAATGAATTCATGACCAAGTCGTCAAAAGTAAATGCAGCAAAATCCAAAATTGACAAGTGGGATCTAATTAAACTAAGGAGCTTCTGCATAGCAAAAGAAACTATCAATAGAGTAAGTAGAAAACCTACAGAACAGGAGAACATATCTGCAAACTATGTATCTGACAAAGGGCTAAAATCCAAAATCTATAAGAAATTTGAATGAATCAACTAGAGAAAAACAAACAACTCCATGAAAAAAAAAAAAAAAAACAGGCCAAGGGCATGAACAGACACATATCTAAAGATGGCATACAAGTGGCCAACAAATTTATGAGAAAAATGCTCAGTTTTACTAAGCATCAGAGAAATGCAAATCAAAAACCAGGTGAGATACCATCTTAGTCAGAATTGCTATTATTAACAACAACATCAACAACAAAAACAAAAAACAGATGTTGGTAAAGTTGCAGAGAAAATTGAATGCTCATACACCGTTGAAGGGAACATAAGCTAGTTCAGTCCCTATTCTCAAATAACTAAAAATAGAATTACTACTTGACCCAGCAATCTCACTACTGAGTATATACCCAAAGGAGCATAAATCATTCTACCAAAAAGACACTGTCACTCGTATGTTTATCATAGCACTATTCACAATAGTGAAAATATGAAATCCAGCTACCCATCAACAGTGGACTGAATAAAGAAAGTGTGCATGTATATACCATGGAATATTACACCGTAATTAAAAAAAAAAAAAAAAAAAGAATGAGACTATGTCCTTTGTGGCAACATGGTTGCAACTGGAGACCATCATTCTAACTGAATTAACACAGAAACAGAAACCAAATACCGCATGTTCTCAATTATAAATGGGAGCTAAACACTGGATACCCATGGGCATAAGGATGAGAACAAGAGACACTGGGGACTCCTATAGTGGTAAGGGAGGGTGAGGGAAAAGTGCTGAAAAACCATTCATTGGGTACTATGCTCAAAACATGTGTGACAGGATCAATAGAAGCCCATACCTCACCATCATGCAATAGGTAACAAACCTGCACATGTACCCTTTGAGTCTAAAATAAATTTAGAAAAAGAATTCTTAGCCGGGCTCGGTAGCTCAGCCTGTAATCCCATGCTTTGGGAGGCTGAGGTGAGTGTATTGCCTGAGCCCGTGGGTTCGAGACCTGCTTGGCCAACTTGGTGAGACCTCATCTCTACAATAAATCAAAAACTCAGCTGGGTATGGTAGCACGTGCCTGTAATTCCAGCTACTCGAAAGTCTGAGGCGGAAGGATCGCTGGAGCCCAGTGGGTCGAGGCTGCAGTGGCCGGGAGCAGCCACTGCACTCCAGTCTGGGCGACAGAGTGAGATTCCAACTCAAAAAAAAAAAAAGAATTCTTACAACTCAGTAATAAGATGAACTATAAATGTTTTTCAAAATCAACAATAGGTTTGAACAGACATTTCATCAAAGAAGATCTTGATGGCAAATAAGTGATAAAAATATGTTAAATATCATTTGTCATTCCAGAAATAAACCATAGTAAGATATCACTGTTCACATACTAGAATGTCAGAAATTAAGACTGATCACACCAAGTGTCAATGAATGGCAGTCTCATACAAAGCTGGTGAAAATTTAGATGAACAACTTTGGAAAACAGTTTGGTAGTTTCTCAAAATGTTAAATATACAGCTACCATACAACCTAGCCATTATACCCCTAGGTATTTACAGAAGAGAACTGAAAGCATATGTCCATATGAAGACTTGTACTTTCGGTTTTATATAAATGTTCATAACACCTTTATTTATAAAGTCCAAAACTGGAAGTAGCACAAATATCTATCAACAGGTAAGTAAACAAGAAAATTTTGGTATATTCATACAGTACTTCAGAAAGAGACTACTGATAAATACTACAATGTGGATGAATGTTGACATGATCATAACATTGCATATTATATTATTCTACTTATATAAAATTCTAGAAAATTGTCTGGGCTTTTTTGTCAAAGCATAGGAAGGGGATGGAGGAAGAATGGATTATAAAGGGATATGAGGAAATTTTGGGGGGATGATAGAAACGTTTGTCAGCTTGACTATGGTGATGGTTTCACAGTGCATGCATGTCATTGCCAAATTATACACTTTTAATATGTACAGTTCATTGCATATCAATTACACCTCAATAAAGCTACTTTTTAAAAGGTTTATCCCAATTCCATGAGGTTATATTTCTGGTGATCATATGCTGTCACTCCTATTATAGCTTCTTTGAGGATAGGATCATTTTTCAATAAATACTCTTAAACTGACTAAAGTTAACTTATGGGGTGGCCTCTTTAATACTGAAAGACTTTCCCCTACTTAATGAAAGCACACAAGATTGAGAATAAGTCTACTCAGATTCACTGGGGGTGGCAGATGGATTCAGGGTGGCCCCAGGATCTCCAACTCCTGGTAGTAACACCCTTGTGTAATCCCCTCTCCTTGTGTTTTAGTCCACGCAGCTGCTATAACAGAATACCATAAACTGGGTGGCTTACACAACAAACAATATTTCTCACAGTTCTGCAGGATGGGGAAACCCAGATCAAGGTGCCAACAGATTCAATGTCTGGTGAGGGCCTGCTTCCCAGTTCACAGATGGCCATCTCATCACTGTGTCCTCACATGACAGAAAGAGGTAAGAAATCTCTCTGGGGTATCTTGTATAAAGGTACTCTTCTTCTAAAGGGCTGCACTCTCATTACCTAATTATCTCTCAAAGGCTCCACCTCCTAATACCATCACATTGGGTTCTAAGGCTTCAAAATATGAATTTTGCAGGGATACAGACATTCAGTCTATAGCACTTTGAGTGTGGGCAACAGAATACAGCAGAGGTGACAGTGTATGTGATTATGTATAAAAGGTTGTGGTACTGGTCTTACTGGAGTCTCTGACTTCCTTGCTGGCTTTGAGGAAGTAAGCAGCCATGTTGGGGAAGCCCACAAGGCAAGGAAGTGTGGGCACCCTCCAGCCTCCTGTCGGCAAGAAACCAAAGCCCTCAGTCCTATAACTTCAAGAAACTGAGTCTGCCAAAAAGCATGTAAGTTTAGAAGCAAACCTTTCCCCAACTGAGCCTTCAGATGAGAATCGAGCCCTAACTGAAACATTGATTGCAGCCTTGGGCAGGACCCAGCTAAGATGTGAATCCTGACCCACAGAAACTTTGAGATGACAAATGTATGTTATTTTAAGCCACTAAGCTTGTGGTAATATTGTTACACAGCAATAGATGACTAAAACATTAGGTCTATATATTTGTAAGAGGGAAAAGAGAGTAGAAGCAGAGTTGGGAAATGGGAGATGCATTTGGTATTCCAACATCATTTTCTACATCCAAACATAACAATTTAAACTATTACCAACTGCAAGATGAAAACAATGAGAGAAAATCAAATTATTTCTTTCTGATTTCCCTTTGCTGAAAGAGAAAAAATGAAGAAACTTATATTTAAGTAACTTACTTTAAGTTGTGACATATATAAGCTATAATAAATTTTGTAAAATAAATGCAAATGAAAACTGGTCTAATACCTTTTAATTTACTTTCATAGAATGTTTTGTTCTGCTTTTCAATAATGAGCACATTAGCATTTTGGAATTAGAACCACTTCATTGAAATGCAAGCAAAGCCTTCTAATCATCTTCACTGACCACCTCTCTGGGAAGAATCAGAACACACTGGAGAAAGGACTACTTTAATTTTCCTCAATGAGTCCAAAGAGAAGGACATTCAATTATACCACCTTCAGGCATTCTGAACTGCCACAATCAGTGAGCTGTTTCTGTTGGAAATGCCAGAATTATCTCCTACAACTTTTTAAAAGCTATTTACCAATGTCACCATACCCCCTCTTCCAGTCCCAAATAATCATTCCAGTGGGGTTTCTGTGAGGTACAGGAATAGTCAGAGTTTGCATAGTTCTTGCAGTTTTCTGTGAATATAACCTCCAAGCTTTGAAATGAGCTTGAAAGCTAGCTCAGGCAAATCATTACCCTTAGAAATTCTGTTTTCTGTCTTGACATATTTTTAGAAAAAATAATTGGTATAGCATGGTCAATTAATGTGGTTTCAACTCTCTCGTGTGTTTTGAAGGGGGGTGTATGTGTGTGTGTGTTTATTTTTTGCTGTAATGTGGTCCTATAAATTAGATCATCAAGGAAGTTATCAGAAATCAGGATGCATCCTTTGAGAAGAATGATGTAATATTTATTGTTCCTGTTGCTGACCAAGACACTCAACATAAAATAAATGACTTTATGAGCTAAAATGTTATAGAAAACCAGATTAAATAATTTAGGTTTTCAAAATTTTTCAAATTATAAAAAATATTTTAAGTATTTTAAATTTATCTAAACATATACATATTTAATATCTGAAAGCTCCATGTAAGTATATATACAATGCCTAAAAATAATTTCACACACAGCTTAGGTTTATGTTTGACCTGAAATTAATAAGAGAGCCAAAATGAACATTTAAATAGTCAACAAAAGTTAATTGCCTTCAGAGAACTTATATGAACATTATGTGTATATGGGAGTCAGGCAAGAGCATGACAGGACATAGGCAAGTGGTATATGTGGGCCGCCTCACCTTTAAAAAATTTCAAGAAGTTAAAACTAATCTTTCTTTCAACAAATTTCCTTTTAACATATTCAGTTACACATAAAGTGAGATCATTCTCATTATAAATAAATAAAGCAAACAAACATCAAGAGCAATCCAGGAATTTAAAGACATTGCTAAGAATTTCATAATAACTTTTAATAGCTTGTTTAAGGATTATCCTCATCATTATTGAAATAGTTCCTCTATATAATAATAATCATGAATGTGTTCCAGAAAAAGAAAGAACACAAATCAGAAAGAGAGAAAAGAGAGACAGAGAAAGAGGTTAGTTGTTGATGTGAAATGAAAATGAGTTTCAAAATTGTGACTGTGGAGAATAAGTTAAGAGTCTGACAGAAATCATCATAGTCCTTTGCCACAGCACTGATGGAGAGGTAAAAGGATTAACTGTGGGAATGATGTGCAGAACTCTTCATCTGTTTATGTTGGGGCCTTCTTTCCTCTTTAGGCAGCCTCCCTGTGTCACTACCCTGCACCTGCAGCATGGGCGTCATCCAGAAGAAACAATAAGGAGAACCGGAGGCCTTCAAGAAGGACAGGGCTTAGAAACTTCATGACAGCCCCCAAAGACAGTACTGAAATAGCTGACTTTCTCACAGAACCCAGCCTCTCTGATAGGAATGAAGAATAGTGATGAGGCAGCAGCAACAAAAGGAAGTACAGCGGCCATGCAGAAGGTCAGAGGCCATCAAGGTGGCCAACCTAGCATCTCTTTGTCAGACTTTTGCTTACCTTTTCCTGGAGCCTGATATTATCCCACACCTTGGTGCACACCATACACTCAAATGCATCGATGTAATTGTCCTGGTAGATGTCTTGTACTCCCCATTTCCGTTCCCTAAGAGCTGTCAGAAGTCGCTGATTAGAGATCTCACCCTTCAGCTTCCATTCCATGTAGGCCTCATACAATCTGTCATCATAATCCAGTCGTCTGATGTAACTTGCCAGTTCTCTGGGGTGAGAAAATTCCGATACAAGAATAGCACTTTTGTTACTTGGAAGCCAGTCTGTGATGCTGGGAGATCCATAATATACAGGGACCACTCCCAGTTTCAATGGTCTCCAGAACTTCTCGGTGATGTAATCATCACAAACTGCATTCTCAAAAGCAAGCATAAACTTATACTGTGCAATGATCCTATAAAAGCCATCAGCATCCATAAAGGCTGGATTTTTCAGCTGCTGAGGGAGATCTTTGTTTCGTAAACACTCGCCATAGGAGTCGACCTCAATGTAAGTCATCAGCTCGCGAACATAGTTGTCCCTATCCGACGGTGGGTCACAGTCTGACTGTACATACACCAGTGGAGCAAGTCTTTTTCTAAGGTTGTTTTTGGACTGTAAAGGAACTAGGTACCGGAGTGACTTAAGGACTTCTATGCCCTCCAAGTACTGGGTAGTCAGTGGCAAGTGGGAATGCCTGCTGAATGTGGCAGTGTAGTTGAACAAGGTGATGACTGGCTTATGAAAAAGCTTGTAATTGTTTTTCGGGGACTCTTCATGAAAAAGGGCCCAGTCATGATGGGCTTTCCGAGGCAGAGGTAAGCTATCTATGTTAAAGTCAGTACCTAGGAAAAAAAAAAGAAAACATTAATTAGTATATCCAAAAAAATTGTTGCTATCTAAGTTTGAGTTCACCTGGTAAGATTAGAAAACAGAGGCGTCCGAGGCTATGAAGAAGAAATACGCTAGTTACAGTGTTACTGCAAAGGGCCCAGCAATCAATTACGAGGCTTTCACCCCTGAAACTGCTCAGGGAGAGAGGCACCAAGGTGAAGGACTATCTTTCTCATTTTATAAAAAAGGAAACGGGAGTAATGTCTGTCCGGGCTCTAAAGGAGAATTTATTCCACTGCCTCCAGCAATTGCCTTTTCCCCAGAGGTGCTGTCTATGAGAGGATAGGATAAATAAAGAGATAAAGATAAACAGTTCTTTAAAAAGAAAAGAGACCAAGAAAAGAACCAAAAAACAAAAAAATGAAAACAATCAGGTTAGCAGATTGATTAATTGTTTAAAAAAAAAAAAAAAGGTGAAACCATGCAAAAGTAGCCAGAAGAAATATACAGGATAGATTTTTTTAGCCAAAATAATCAATTTCAACAAAGTACAGTTAATCAATCTTAGTCAAAATGGCAGACAAGAGGCTTTTAAAGACAAAAGAGCTGATAATAGCACTATGTTACAGACCACTGCAGGATGGACAGGAATTAACAAGCACATCAAGAAATAAAGAAGGCATAACAGGATTATAATTATGAGTGATTCTAGCTTCCACAGAATTAATTGGAAAACCTTTGAAACATGATAATGTGCAGACAGAAATGATGGATGTGGTAAGCAATTGTTTCCTGACTGTGTGGGTGGAGACCCAATCAGGAAAAACTTATTTCTATAACTGAGAAAGAAAAGTGAAGACGATATCACAATAGGCACTACAGAATTTCTGAAGTGTTTCTGACACTGATGCTTATGTGGACTTTGCTTTGAGTCTTTAAAAATACATGTAAGAAAATGGGGGAAAAATCCATCTTTCAGCACTCATTGGAGAAAAAAAAAGACTCCAAATAAATACTTATACCACATTCTCTGGTAGAACTCATAAAAAATTAATTGCTTAATGCCAGAGCACATTCTCTCAAATAAATATAAACTCTCTGGTGCCAACAGTACATCAACGAGAAATCAATTAATCAAGAAAGGCTTTTAAACAAAGATTAGATAAGTGAGTGTCAGAGGATGTGTACTGAGCACAGAAAAATTGCTGAAGAAAGTGCCTTGGTCTTGATAACAAGCTTTTATTTTCGATCATCAGCAATGAATTACTAACATGTAAAAATAGGTATATACTTGTTTATTGGCATTTGCTATATCTGACCTTCAGCTTCAAAGACAGCCCTCACCCACACACCTGGAGTTTAATAGCATATAGAGCCGGATGTTTGGCAAAGACTAATCATCATTAAGACAGAGATACATGAGGACATGAAAGAGAATGTGAGAAGGAAGGCAATTTATCACACTGAAATACAGTAGTTGGTGCTCAAAAAAGGATCTGAGTTGATAATGTGACCAATGATGGGAACTGGAACTCTTAAAACTAAGTGAGAACATAAAGCTACCACCCAAGGCATGACAGAGAATCAAGGCCATTCACCTGGGAGAGAAAGTACTCGAGTCCAGTCATAGCAATCAGAGGTGGTAAGATTATAGACTAAAGAAAATGCAATTAAAACAAAAGTCTAGAATTAAGCAGACACAGAAGTTTTAAGTAAGTGGCTTAATACCAGTCACTACCCATGACTATGCAAGGTGACACATCAGTGATTCTTAACCTGGCTCAGCATGGGTACACCACAGTAAGGATCCAGGGCAGGGCAGGGAAGCAGAAAGCCACAAGGCCTGACTCCAGTGATTCAGAGAACAGACAGGGCCCGGTTCCATCTCTGCTGGTCTACATCAGTAAAGTGTAAAAGAAGCTAAAGATGGCCATGTCTAGACTCCTGTGACCACTGTGTGGGTCTGCTCAAATTGTGTTGGTATACGATTAAGACTTGAAACCTACACCAGGTCTAATGAGCCTGTCACTCATGACAACTAGGACCTGGTCTCTACAAAAAATTAAAAAATTAGCTGTGCATGGTGGTATGCACCTGTAAACCCAGCTATTTGGGAGGCTGAGGCAGAAGAATCGCCTGAGCTCGGGGAGGTCAAGGCTGTGGTAAGCTGTGATTGTGCCACTGCACTCCAGACTGGGTGACAAGACCCCAACTCAAAAAAAAAAAAAAAAGTCATTTTGCCCTGTGAGCTTCTCTCCTAAGCCTAGAGCTTCAGAAGTTAAACACTCAATAGTAGAAATTGGAACCATAGCTAGGCACAGTGGCTCATGTCTCTAATCCCAGCACTTTGGGAGGTGGAGGAGAGAGGATTGCCTGATGCCTGATGCCTGAGCCCAGGGGTTTGAGACCAACCTGGGCAACTTGGTAATCTCATCTCTACAATAAAAAAAAAAATCAGCTGGGCATGGCAGCATGTGTTTATAGTTCTAGCTACTTGGAAGGCTGAGGCAGAAGGATTGCCTGTGCATGCCACTGCATTCCAGCCTGGGTGACAGAATAAGACTCTGACTCAAAAAAAAGAAAGAAAAAAAAAAGAAATTAGAACCATGACAGACCTAAACGACTTAACTGACGATATCACGGTCTAGAGTATGAGTATCAATATTGAGCAATTTCTAAAAGGCACTGGATATGGCTCAGAAAACAACTGAGTTATTTGCATTCCCCAACTCCAGCGCAATGCCTACTATAACAAGATTTAGAACTGGGGTCTTCAAAGAAGTGAAAACCAATGAACAATTAATGTATGGTAAATCCGTAAGAATGTGACTAACCTGCATGCGATTGGTTCACTAGTTTTCTACAGCCATCTTTACTGCCTCTCACATTTAACAGCTTCAGATTCAAACTTGCATTCCTCTGGGTCATTATGTGTTCACCGAATACTGACAAATTTATTCGTTCTTTTAAACAACAGCTGACAAATAGATCTTAAGCACTAATATGTACTGCAAAGGGAATTGCAACTTGGAATACAAATGGAATACACTAAATGCTGGCACCGGATGCCAGATTGCTGACTGTGGAAATGGACGTGAAGTAGCAGAGAAACAGAAGAGCGACATACTTCATGAGGTGTGTTTGTGTCCCCCTCCTTCTGCAGGGACATAACCTCTTCTTTCTTGATTCCCACACAAACTGGTGAAAACAGAAGGCAACGTGTATTATTAACCCCACTCTACTAATGAAGCGTAAATCACTAATTTAAAGCTGAAAACCCCAGGTAGGGACCAGAATATCAGACCCGCTAACAGGAAAGGACCAGAGGGATCACTGGCTCTGTGCTGCAATGCTGATTCCATCGAACGAATGAATGACTCCTGGTAGCCCCAAGTGTACCCACAGAAATATGAGCCAGTGTTAACACACTACTGATACGGAAGCCCCAGCCTGCTTGGAAAGAAAGCATGTCTTAACTTGAAAAATCGAAGTGCTCCTGCAAAATGTTGTCCCAAAGTAATCTCTGCTTAAAAAAAGAGCCTCTACCATAAAACTGTGTGTCCTATAAAATGTGAACCCAGGCTGGGCACGGTAGCTCATGCCTACAATCCCAGGACTTTGAGAGGCCGAGGCAGAAGGATTGCTTGAGGCCAGGAAATTAAAACCAGCCTGGACAACATAGCAAGACCCCTGTCTCTAAGAGAAACTTTAAAAAATCAGTTGGGCAGGGTAGTGTGTGCTTGTAGCCCTAGGTACTCAGGAGGCTGAAACAGAAGGATCACAAGAGCCCAGGAGTTTGAGGCTACAGTGAGCTATGATCATACCACTACACTCCAGCCTGGTAGTGAGACTGTCTCTGGAAGAAAAAAAAAGTGAACCCACCAAAAAAAATAGAAGCAAAAGTTTCAAGGAAAAACAATTTAGACCAAAGCCTTTGCATAGTTCACCGCTATTTTTAAAGGCTTTTCATGTGGCTTTTCTTGACTTATCCAAACAACTCCATCAGGTCATTTATTTTCTCCAAGCTTCTGAGAGTTGACTAAAAATTTGAAAGAATGGCACTGGTAACTGGGAAAGGGACTTTGGCAGGTCGCTGGACTCAGACAACTCTCACACCAACTTTTGGACACGTGTTCCTCCCTCTTCTCCACCATCTCTCTTCAGAGCACTTTTGCCTGTCCCTTTACCACTGCCATATCATGCAGCCCTATCTCAATTACACATGTTCCATTAGACATATCTGTTCTACTCCTGGGCATGGATATTTCTCTTATGTCTTATTGAGCCTGCACTGGAGACTAGTCAGTAACTTTGCAGGTATTAAGGCAAGAGTACTAACAGGGTCCTGTGTACCATCTGTCTAAATATTTAAAAGCGATACATTGATCCAGCAAGCTGTTAAATGTTTTATCCTTTTGTCTTGCCATACATACCTTCATGATAAAAGATATATATACGTGTATGTGTAAAGCAACAGGTCACACCAAATAACTGTGGATAATACATATTAAAAATTAACACTGCTTTCTGCCAGAGATGGAGCTTATACCCAGGTGAAGATGGGAAAGGGAGGAGGATTCTCCCTTGCTCGATGATACATCCTCACCTAATCCTCTAACTTTCCTGGCCATCCACTCAGGACCACCACATGTGCAATGCCCATCTTCTCTTCCTCTTTGCTGGTGGGGGAGGTTCACTCACTTTCTGTTCTCGGTCTGCCTCTCCCTCCCCACAATGTCCAGACTGACTCCAGAACACCATGAATACAGAGGAGTTGCTGCTTACAGACACTGCCCCAGATATCTGAGGACTTCCTTAAGATTTCACATGCTGAACTACATGTCATCAGATAAGGTTGCTTTTTACATTCATATTTTTCCTGGAATGACTTGAAATATACCAATTCCAAATTCCTATGAGGAATAAAATATGATGTACATGGACGAAAGAAAAAAAAAAACTCTACCAAAGTAGATCAATGGGCCAATGCTTCATATAAATTCATCACCAAAGCAAGTAATTTAGAGCAAGAACCTTCTTTCCAGTGGAGACTAATTTCTTCCAGATACGCCAAGGTCCCCCAGCACACTTTCCTTAGGGATTTCAAACACCAGGCTTAGTATTACAAAGGTCTTTTGCCCAAGATTACCATACTGTCAGCCATATCAGGGTTCATAAGGAGTACAGAATAGCATTAATTCCTTTTTCTAAGAGAGACCGCATGAGTCATTGGTTTGTCGGCTTCTTGGCTCCATTCCCTGCCTTCTGTGCTATGCTCTGTGTTGTATGGAGTTGACACTGCGGACAACTGGCTTGCAATGAGGTCCTGCCACTGGGAGCATTGTAGGGAGCCTAGAGGGCTGCAGAAGAGAAGGCACCTCTTCCTAAAGGCTTCTCGTGGAGCGAGCAAGTGGTGGTGGTGGCACTAGTTAGTGACAGGCCGAGTAGACAGTGGTGACAGCCATAGCAACAGGGACAATGAGCCGGGAGTGCAGGCTGGTAGGTTCCTGCCTGATTAACTCACTTCCATCAGCAGAGCCTTGGAGACCCACCAGCCTGTACTCTGGGTGAAGCTGCTTCTCCCTGGGCTTCCATAGATCTGCAGGAGAGTGGGAGGTGTGGCTTTCTCTATTTACTTTGCATAACCTCCTCTTCCCTTCTTTTGTTCCACCAGCCCTTCAACCCCTTTATAAACAATTTCTGTAAGAAATTCTGATTTGAAATACCTAGAATAATTTTCATTTTCCTATCAGAATGTGAATAATACTGAAGTCCATTTCAGAAGTTTGGAACTTCCATCTGATTGCAACTGATTATTCCAAGTTTTGTTGCAAGTTTTCTCTTGCTCTCTTGCTCCTTGATTTTTCTAAAAATACTATGTTTCTTCAAAATTCTAACCCCCTTGCTACCACCATCCTGGACTTCTATTTTTCCCCCTCTCTTAGTCCATCTGGTGATAATGTGGATGCAGAAAGATGCAAGTCTCCTATTTAAGAAGAAAAAATGTAAAATCAGAAAATGAGAGGAACTATCAAATTACTCAAAACTAAAACCACATTCCCCATTCAGGCACTGTGCCACAAATTTCTTTCCTGAAGTGCACATTAAAAAGTACAGAACACTGGCCGGGTGTGGTGGCTCATACCTGTAATCCCAGCACTTTGGGTGGCCGAGGTGGAAGGATTGCTTGAGACTAGGAGTTCAAGACCAGCCTGCAATATAGCAATATCTCATCTCTACAAAAAATTTTTTAAATTAGCCAGATACGTTAGCACACAACTGTAATCCCAGTTACCTGGGAGGCTGAGGCAGAAGGATCACCTGAGCCCAGGAGTTTGAGGCTGCATTAAACTGTCATTGTGCAAACTCACTTTACTCCAGTCTGGGTGATAGAGTGAGTGAGACCTTGACTCATAAAAAAAATTTTTTAATAAAATAAAATAAAGAAACTGAAACCAAAGCAACTACAAAGAATAATCAGGTAGAGATGAAGTTCTCCAGTAAAGCTGTGTTTGACCACTTCCTAAGTTTTAACACAAATTACAAATCCTCTCTACTTAATATAAATAGAGATAAAGACTTTCTTGTTGCTAAACGGTTACTACAGAGCCTTTTACCCATCTGAAGTGAAAACTGTGGCCAAAAGATGTTAAAGTTCAGGAAACAATGGGCAAAATGTGATTGTGCAGGCACTAGCAATAGTTCATCAATTACACCTATTGTTAATCACCTCAGCTGTAACTTAACTCCCAGTGACCTCTTCAAGTTTTGTCTCATTTCCCGCCTTGGATTAAATCATGTGTTTCACAAAGCTCAAACAACTTTTAGTGTTTGTGATAACCACAAAAGTGTGACTTCCCTGTTAGAGCTGTCTACAGTAAGTTTAAAGCAAATGAAAGTACTCTGACATCTTCTAAATCCAAGCACAAAATGAAATCCAATTTCTACCAATAATTAGAAAAAGTAAGCCGGGCTCGGTGGCTCAGCCTGTAATCCCGCACTTTGGGAGGCTGAGGTGAGTGGATTGCCTGAGCCCGCGGGTTCGAGACCTGCCTGGGCAACTTGGTGAGACCTCATCTCCACAATAAATCAAAAATTAGGCGCGCGTGGGAAGGCTGAGGTGGAAGGATCGCCGGAGCCCAGCAGGTCGAGGTTGCAGTGGCCGGGAGCGGCCACTGCACTCCAGTCTGGGTGACAGAGTGAGACTCCAACTCAAAAAAAAAGAAAAGAAAAAGTGAGAATTCGGTTTTGTAAAGAGGAAAGATTTGGAAGCACAAGTTGAAAAGAAAGCAAGAGTAATAGTCTTTACTGTCCTCCCCTTAGGGAGATAGGGGCTGGCATGGCATTGATAGGTTAGCCAAGTCCATACAGAGAGTCCCAGAATGTTCTGCTGAACTCTGACATGAAACTTTCATAAAGAGGCTACATAACTCTGTAGAGGGTTTGTGAATATCTCCCAAGACAGGTGAAGAATTTATTCTTAGTTATCAAAAGTGTAAAGGTGTTTCTACATATCACATTCTGGTTACTTCCTACTGTAGTCAACTCATCTGGAGACAAGAGACACCACTAACTCAGAGAAGCATAGAGTCTAAAAAGCAAGACTTTGGAAGAATTCAAATCACTCTATGAAAAAGATACCTACACACATATATGTCTATTGCAACATTGTTCACAATAACAAAAACAAGGAACCAACCATGCTGCCCATCAAAAGAGGACTGGATTAAAAAAAAAAAAAAACCTGGTACATATACACGATGGAATATTACGCAGCCATAAAGAAGGACAAAATTATAAACTTTGCAGCAACCTGGATGGACTTAGAATCTGTAATAATGACCTATCACAGAAACAAAGAACTGAGTACCACATGTTCTCACTTATAAATGGACCTTGAACAGTTGTCGTGATACCATAGGAAAAGGATTGGCAGTGGTGGGAAACTGCCAGGGGAGGGCAGGGGCGGGATTGGCAGTAGTGGGAATCTGCCGGGGGAGGTGGGGAGCACACCTCATCAACAAGGGTACATGCATAATGAACATTTGTATACCTAACCCTGAATTGTACCCCACATCTCTAAAACTAAATTAATTAAATTAAAAAATAAAAATAAAAAGCAAGGTTTTGCTGAGTCCTATTATTTGGAAAGCATAAGCTGAGGAACTCTGGGGATCAGAGATGAGCAGAATAAGCCCCAAGAGATATTATGATGATGAATGTAAATGTTAAACCATCAGCTGAAACTCAATCTAGACTAACAAAAATGCAAATAGCCACAGCAGGAGAAAGAAAGGAGTTATTATTTCTGACTGGTCAAAGAGTTTGGTGCTGAATTACTGATAAGTATATAGAAAACCCAGCAATTAAAAAAATAAGACTCAATTACTCAATTATTAACTCAGGGCAAACAAGAAAGGTAATCAGTGTGCTCTGCAGTTCATCTATGAACATCATTTGCATAGTCATAATAATTTAAAGAGTGAAAACTGATCTACCAAACATGATAATATAACCATAAATGGAGGATAAGATGCAGGAAGGGTGAGTATGTACGTGTTGAACAGAAGAGGGTAAAAAAGTAAATCCTCATCTTCCATGACAGGGAGTCGATAGATAATGCTTAATGCTGAAAATCACTAAACAGTCATATCAGCATGGTATTACAGATCTGGTGATAACAACCAAAAGAGTCAGATAAAAGTCTTGAAAATGGTAACCTCAGTAGATAACCATTTGCTATTGAAACTTGGAGCACATACAGTTTTGATACAAAGAAAGTGAATAAAAGATTATATGGGAAAAGTCAGTCTTCCTCTTCATACCCCAGCCATCCAGGTCTCTTCTGTTTCTGCTTTTTTTTTTAACAAAATGAATGGAAGGGTAGATGGATAGATGAATGGAAAGAATGAGGAAAGAAGGAAGGGAGAGAAAGGGGAAACGTGTATCCAATTAAACTATGATAGAATGCTTTCTTTTACCTAGAATTTTTACTTATAATTAGTGAAAGGGCTCTTTTAGATTTATTTAAAGATTTTTATTATTTATCCCTGTTGTGAATACTTAGAACAAATATAAATTAAATTAGTTAAACTATCAAAATGTCTTCAGAGTCTGACTATTCTGGATCACTTTTTGAATCTTTGACATCTATGGGTTTCCTACTCAATATTTTGTTCTAGAACATTAAGATTGTTAGCAATGCAATGTTGCTTAGGAGAGTTCTCCACTATCTTTTCTGAGATTTCCTTCCAGACTCCTGATACCCATGTCCAAGTTAAATGTTGATAGATACTTCTTTGATATTACCAAAAGTTGTCAAAGTTTTTGGATAGCAACTAGATTCATACTCTTTCCTCAAATGGTTTTAAATTGTTTGTTGATGGAAGCATCAAAGGCTGCAGTTGCCCTATCATTCCAGACAGAACAACCTAGTCCGTGTCCATGTAGGCATTCACACTACATCATTGCTGCTGCCCAGCTGACAAAGATTGGCGGGAGACTATCAAATGTAAAATACATGCTGATATCAGAGCTGTCAAAATTCTAAAAGCAAAAAATATTTTTAGAATGAAGGAAAATTTTCTCAAATGAAAACACACACACTGTTAGGAACTTGGCATTATCCATGTAACTTCCATGGAGATACTTCCCTATCGGCGCATAGAGAGCTACCCTATTCTTCTTAATGATCACATGATATTACTCCATTGTGTATATGCAGTCACTTTAATATTCTCCCCATTTTTCTACTCTGTGGGGCAAAATCCAAATTATGAAAAGAGGATCAAGAAACACCTATTTTCCTAAGTTAGGCACATTGTATCCCAAGGCACTAGGTAACTGCTGACAGCTTCGATAGCAGCTAACATTTCAGTGCACACTGTACATGTGTCCACCTAGACCCCTGGCTGGAGGGACATTTTACAGAAGTCAATATTGAAAACAGCAATCAGTCTCCAAGCTAATTAAATCAAAGGTTTATCTTCTGAAACGAATGATCAAGACACCAACTGAGCGCTTTTTTCAAAGCAAGTCCATCTACGAGGTAGATGTGGAAACTGACAAATCATTTTACTCCATTTAGCCTTTGGGGCACATTTGACCTCAGTTAGAAGCTATGACCTAAGAAATAAACTCTCTTTATTCTCAAAACCTGCAGTGTTCCACTCCATTTAATCATCTTAGAGTCTCTCTCTACCCAAGAGAAAACTGCAGAATCAAGAGCTGCCCTCCAAAGTCAGTCATGTCTAGGATACTCCCAGCTTGACTTTCTAAAGTTTATGTCTCATCACTGAAACACCAATAAACTTGGTCAAAGATTTTAGGTCTGCATTAAGAATTTCTAATAATACAATGCATAGAATTATATTTTTATAGGCCCAGCTCTAATACTGTAAACAAATAAGACCAACTCTCCTACGGTAGTCAAAAGAGTGAGACAGTAAAAGCGTAAAGCAAAGGACATAAACATTTTCTTATAATCTTTCTTTTATTTAATTTTTTTCATCAAATTTCTAGTAGTAATATATGCTTAATACAAGAAATTCTATTGAACTCAAAAACATAAAAGAAGGAAGGGGGTAGAAGGAAGGAGGAAAAAAAGGGGAAGAGAAGAAGCATCACCCATGTTTCCCCCCAAAAAACAACATAAAACATTGGATTTTTTTCCCCATATGTGTGTTTGTATGGTGTGTGTTTGCATGTACACGCGTATGTGTGTATAAGAGTGTGTGTGTAGCCGGGCTCGGTGGCTCAGCCTGTAATCCCGCGCCTTGGGAGGCTGAGGTGAGTGTACTGCCTGAGCCCGAGGGTTCAAGACCCCCCTGGGCAACTTGGTGAGACCTCATCTCTACAATAAATCAAAAAATTAGCCGGGTGTGGTAGTGCGTGCCTGTAGTTCCAG
>CAUYQG010229992.1:0-33030 GCA_963574415.1 Tarsius wallacei
ACCTGCTGGGTTCCGGTGATCCTTCCGCCTCAGCCTTCCAAGGAGCTGGAACTACAGGCATGCGCTACCATGCCCAGCTAATTTTTTGATTTGTTGTAGAGACAAGGTCTCACCAAATTGCACAGGCTGGTCTCAAACCCACAGGCTCAGGCAATCCACTCACCTCGGCCTCCCAAAGTTCTGGAATTACAGGCTGAGCCACTGAGCCTGGCCAATGCTTGTATCAATACCAGGCTGTTTTGCTTAATGTAGCCTTGTAGTAAAGTTTAAAGTCTGGAAGTGTGGTATCACCCACTTTGTTCCTTTTGCTGAGGATTGTTCTGGCTATTAATGCTCTTTTTTGTTTCCATATGAATTTTTTTTTTAAACATGGTTTATTCTTTCCTAGCACCAGGATTGGGAAAGTCAGAATAGCCATAGCAGGCTCATAATAATGACAACACACTACACCTACCAAAAGCAGCCTTCAGTTTCTGCTGTTAGAACCAGTCATGTCCCTGAGGAGTGTGCCGTTCCAGGAGGTATTACAACTTTAGGTCGATGAGTGGAGTGGACAGAGCAAACTGCTCTCCCAACTCCCTGCTTCAAAATCCACTTAATATGTTGTTCTTGGATAGAGGACCTATCAGATATTAAACTGATAAGAACAGATACTACACTTGATCTTAGCCAAAAGGCCAAAAAGCGACCCATATGAATGTCTGTACTGTCATTTCCAGGTCTGAGAAAAATGATGTTGGTAATTTGAAGCGCATTGCATTGAATCCGTAGACTGTCTTGGGTAGTATGGACATCTTGATAATATTAATTCTTCTGACCCATGAGCATGGAATGTTTTTCCATTTGTTTGTGTCATCCTTGATTTCTTTGAGTAGCATTTTGTAGTTCTCATTGTAGAGATCTTTCACTTCTCTGGTTAGGTGGATTGTCAAGGTATTTCGTTTTTTTGTGGCTATGGTGAATGGGATTGTGCTTTTTATTTGGTTCTCTGCCTACTTGTTGCTGGTATATAGAAACGTAACTGTCTTTTTGCCTGTTGATTTTATTCCCTGAGACTTGACCAAAGTCGATTATCAGTGTGAGGAGGCTTTTGACAGACTCCCCAGGTTTTTCAAGATAGAGAATCATATTGTCCCCAAAAAGGGATAGCTTAACTTCCTCTTTTCCAATTTCCTTCTCTTGCCTGATTGCTCTGGTTAGGACTTCCAGCAATGTGTTGGACAGGAGGGGTGAGAGTAGACATCTTTGTCTTATTCCTGTTCTTAGGGTGAACACTTCCAACTCTGCCCGTTGAGCAAAATGTTGGCTGTGGGTTTATCACAGATGGCTCTTACAGTTTTGAGGAATGTTCCTTCTATGCCTAGGTGCTCAAAGGTTTTTATCTAGAAGGGATGCTGGATTTGTCAAATGCTTTTTCTGTGTCTAATGAGATCATCATGTAGTTCTTCGTTTATATCTGTTAACGTGCTGAACTACATTTATGGTCTTGCGAATGCTGAATCAGCCCTGCTGGATGGGCTTTCTGAGTTAGGTTAAGTTTCTACCTTGAAGCATTCCCAAATTAACCACTTGAAGAAGGAAAAATGGGCTTCCTTTTTTATTAATTGACCTTCCACCTTCACTTACAAGACATCCATATTCCAATATTCTTGATCATTATAAATTGAAGCATTTTTTAAAAAGAGAAAAACATTATTTTTCCCTGTCCCAATGTTTAAAAAAAAAAAGTTGTACAATAATCTATCCCAGAGAGCCTCAAATGAAATTCTGCTCATAAAAGTTTTCTCAGCTACAGTGAGAAAGGAGTACTGTCGGAAATTGGGTTGCTCCAAACAAAGTTTTCTTATACTCCACAACTGACTACAACCTCAAACTGATATTTTAATTCCTACAAATATACTTTCAGCTCAACTATGGACAACAGTTAACTACCTAAAGAAAAATAAATAAAGTATTTAGGAAATTAAAAACACAAAACAATGCATGGCTGTGTTTCTTAGTGAGAGTATAATTTTTACATTGGAGTAAAATATGTAGCTTAGGCCAGGCACAGTGGCTCAAGCTTGTAATCCCAATACTTTGGGAGGCCGAGGTGAGCGGACTGCCTGAACCCACGGATTCGAGAACAACTTGGGCAACTTGGCAAGACCTCATCTCTGCAATAAATAAATAAATAAAATTAGCCAGGCTTGATAGTGCGTGCCTATAGTTCCAGCTGCTTGGAAGGCTGAGGCGGAAGGATCGCCTGAGCACAGCAGGGGGGCTGGGGTGGCTATGAGCATGCTACTGCACTCCAGCCTGGGCGACGGAGAGAGATTCCAACTTGGGGAGGGGAAACGTAACTATACACACACACACACACACACACACACACACACACACACACACACATAGCTTAATCTGCACACAACTGTTTTTTAGACTAAGCATAACTAAAGGGTCACCTCATTTAAAGTATTTCCAGTGTCTGCTTGAACGCCAAAATCTACAGCCACCTGCTTGCTATAAATAAGTAGATAACATTCTGACTGAAGAGGTGAAAATTTTGGTTGTCTGTAAAACAAAAGTGGCCAGGTGCGGTGACTCATGCCTGTAATCCCAGCACTCTGGGAGGCTGAGGCAGGAGGATCACTTGAGCCTAGGAATTCAAGACTAGCCTAGGGAACATAGCAAGACCTCATCTCTACAAAAAAATGAGTCAAAAAATTAGTCACATGTGTTGGTGCATGCCTGTAGCCCCAGATACTTTGAGAGCCTGAGGTGGAAAGAATGCCTAAGCCCAAGAGTTTGAGGCTGCAGTGAGCCATGATTGTGCCATTGGACTCCAGTCTGGGTGACAGAGTGAGACCTTGACTCAAAAACAACAACCACAATAACCATCTTTCACTCGTCCCCTCACCTTTTTAAAAAAATGCATTAAACTTTAGATTTAGATGCCTGCAGCATTGCCCCCCCTCCCAAAAAAGCAGTGACTAAACAAAATAAGGACTAACATGGCATAGACATACCTAACAATTTCAATTTTCTTGCCACACTATTTCAGCTCCCAATGAAAGCTGTTTCCCAGTGGCTAAGAACTTTTCTGTCTACTTCCTTCTTCTTTTTTTTATCATTTACATATTTTTAACTGCAGGAATACTGCCATTATGCAACCAAGACAAATTAACAAATAACATCAGATCTTAACTTTAGCTAAACAAAATCTGGAAATAATTCTAACTATTTCTCATAAACTGATCTTTTTAAAAAATAATAATTTAGAATATCTTACACATCTAATCAATGTATCAAATATTTTTTGCTGTATAAGATACAAAAAGGGTAGATAACATGGAAAAATGCAGCTCAGGTCAAGGCATTTCTAATAATGTGGGGAAACACAGAAGGGTACCCAAACAACTGACATTCAAGGAAGACAAATAATAAATTCCATGACATAATGTAAGTATATAATTAAAGTGCTAACAAACACACTCTACTTGTTTTTCTAACTTAAAGTTCCAAAAAGTGTATAAATATTTGTGAACATTTCTTACACTCATTTACTGGCTCCTTTGAAAAATATCCAGGGCTCTGAAGAAAACTTATGTGAGAGACGATCTGGGTGCAGTGGTATATGAATATAATCCCAGGCTGAGGCAGGAGGATTGCTCAAGCTTGAGCCAAGAGTTCAAGACTAGCCTGGTCAACATAGCGAGATCCTGTCTCAAAGAAAAAAAAAGAAGAAAAGCTAGATGGTTCCTCCAAAAGTTAAACATAGAATTATTATATGATCCAGCAATTCCACTCTTAGGTATACCCCAAAGAACTGAAAGCAGGGACTCAAACAGATACTAGTACATCAGTGTTCACAAGATTATCTACAATAGCCAAAAAGTAAAAACAACCCAAGTGTTCATTGAGGGACAAATAAATTTTTTTTGAAAGTAGTATATGCATAGAACAGAGTATTATTCAGTCTTAAAATGATGTTCTGACCTATGCTAGCTACAATTTAGAGGAACCTTGAAAACATTATGCTAAATGGCATAAAGGCAAACACAAGGGGCCACAGATTATATAATTCCACTCATATGAAGTATTTAGAATAGGCCAATCCATAGAAGCAAAAAGTAAATTAGTGATTGCCAGGAGCTGGGAAGAAGTGAAATGAGAAGTTGATGTTTAATGGTACAGAGTTTCTGTTTGGGATTTTAACACTTCTGGAAATGAATAGTGGTTTGGGTTATATGACATTTTGAATATACTTAATGCCACTGCACTATAAAATGGTTAAAACAAACAAATTTATGTTATGTATAATGACACTTATTTAAAATTAATGGGGGGGGGCTTTTTTGTAATGGCCAAGGCACACAATGGCCCAATGAACATGACGTCTTTAGTGGTAGAGACAGGCACTGGCCTTATTTTCTCCACCAGGCAGCCCTACAGGCCATAACCTACACATCAGTCACACATTTACAAAGGATGTCAGTTCTCTCCCAGTTACCATGAGAGAAACATCATATTGCTTTATTTTGTGGAGGATCAGTTAACAGGGACCACCAACAAAAAACAGCTTCAGAATAAGATATTATCAATATCCTCCATGGGATGAAACTCACTAAATAAAATGTAATAGTCAAAGTTGAGAGTGAAAACAACAATTTTAAAGTGGCAGACCACATTAGGGTTGCTAGCAAGAATGTGAATTAACTGCCTCATCAACTTGCTATTTATTTAATCTGCTCAGCAAAATTAGATAATATTTAGAGGAAAACTCCATAACTGAGCTGGAAAAAAAAAATAGCAAATTATCTTACCTTTTGAAAAGCAAAGAAATGAGGACTTTGAAAGGAGAAAATGCTTCATGTATTATCAACTGAACTAGCAAGGTTCTTTTCTCCTAAAATACTAAAAGCTCTACTTCCCATATAATCTCACAATATTCCTGGAAAAAAGCTTTCCATCCCCACACTATTAACTATAATTGCAGACCTAAGAACGATTTTTAAAGCATTAGCTGTAACCCTCAGGTCTCCTAATTCCCAAGTTCCTAGAATGGCTCTTAAAAATGCCCTTACATCTTTCCCCAAAGAGATAAACATACAATTTTTGTTGTCTTCTGCCACCAGGACAACAAAGAAAAAAGTCATCTCACGAGTAAGATTCAAAAGTGCCAAAATCAAACCCTGCTAAAACATGTTCAAAAAAGCTTCTCACATCTCTACTGGAAATAAAAGCAGCAAACCTAGTCAGGAGTCGAAGAGACAGTCTTCCTAACTGGATTTTAACCTCATCAAAATGATAACGTGTACTCTGTTCCAAACTGAACCAATCCAAACAGTCAGTGTGAACTCAACTGTTCTCAGCAACTGCTTTGTCCTGGCCTCACTAATAGAGGTTTTTAGGTTTTTACAGTAAAACTGTGACATTTGATAAGCTCTAACTAACATACATTATTTGGCATAAGATCAGGAAACGTTAAGTCCCAGAATCTTACATCAAAGGAACTGTTTTCCTACTTGAATGTCTCGTAGGACATCCCAGTTAGGAGATCGAGCAATCTATATTTGAACTTACCCAGCTGCAGGGAACTCAATCTCCCACGCCCTCCCTTCACCACAACAAATCAGCACATTCTATTATTGGATAGCTCTGTCAGAAAGATTGTTTGGAGTTTCAAGCCAGTCCTCACTCCCCGGTAGTTTTTATCCATAGACCCATTCAGGACCATAGATAAAAAATCTGCTTCCTCTTCTCTGTGACAGCCCCTCCCGTATGTGAGCACAGCTCAGCACCTGTGGAAGAGGCAGGTTCACAATATAAACTGTACACAATCAACAAGAGTACGTATTCAGGAAGCCTTTTCCAGCCCTATTTCTCAATAATTTTTTAAGGTAGAGTGGTCTGAAATTACCTTAAACATTTATAATAAGCAGAGTAATGTATTTTCTAAATTGTTCTTCTCAAGCTAAACCCAACGAAGGAGTTCCCTGAAAAAAAGACTTCTTCCTTGACTTTATTCGAGTCAATTCCCAAGTCATTGCCTTCATTCTTTAAAACACAGGTCCTTTACACACAAATAGCGCTCAGTGATTGCTAAATGGAATGTTTCCATAATCTTCCTAAAAGTAGGATGGGTGAACATGTCTTGTTCACCCATATTTGACATATTATTTCCAGTTGGATAATTTGTAAAGTGTCAGAAGCAGATATGGCAAATTCTAATGTACAGTTCCTTTGTATAAAAGATAAAACACTAAAATAACTTGCCAGCTTTTCTAGGAGTTCCTTAGAACACTAGTGTCCCATGAGATGTTAACTGGTGCTTCATGCAATGCACAATGGATATTAAGTATAAGAATGCCAATGGTTCTGAGAATAGAGAAATGGAGAAACCTGCTTAAGTTTGGAAAATGCAGGCAGGGGCAAGATCCTTGAGCACCGAGTACTTTGCTCCCTGAACACCTAATCTTGCCTTGGGAACAAGGTCTGTTACTTCCTCAATTTTGGAAACATAGGCTTAGAGCTACATAGAAAGGCTCTTCTGGTTTATGTGCTGAAAGGGATTGTTCATGGAACCAATAAGAAATGAGACGCTTTCTTGTTTTTTTCCACCATGATAGATGAAATTTTAGGTGACAGTTTTACTTGTTAAAAATAATAAAATAAAATCACACATTATAATTTTATCACACAAAAGAAATGAGCTGTCATCACAGAAAGCCTAAGAAAATGAATCTTTTCATTCAATCGGCATTAACAACTCTCACAATGGCAAAAAAAAAATATTGTCAGTCGAGGAAGAGGAGAAACCCATAAACAGCTGAAAGTTAAAAACTATATCCAAATTCTCTCCCATCTACATGATGATATCAAGGCTTCACAAACAGGAGATAAATCACTCTCTGAAAGACATATAGAAGAAGAAACAAAAGAAACAGTTCATTTGCACAGTGATTCACATTCCTAAGACTTTGGCACAAACATTATACAGTACCACAACAGGGAGACATGACTGCCTTTCTCCTTAAGCATCTGTAATCTGCTAAGCTAGGAGCTGGCTGTAATGCGAGGCTGAACTCAAATAAACTAGTCAGAGAGCATTTAATGGCTTTCCTGACTGCACTAATCATTCTGACCAAAGCAATGTCCAGTTCAAGTGCTACCAACGGGCGGCTGTTTGCAGCTGGCCATTCTCCCTCTCCACTCTCCCTGCGACTGTTATTGATCCCTGCATCTTGAACAAAGCTAAATTAAAGATGGGCTGAGTCAGATAAGGCTGCTGAGTAAAGAGACTCACCAGACCCCTGAAAAAACCAGTATGGGCTTGAAACTTGTACTCCAAGTCTGAGTCATTTACTGGGCAAATATTCTGTGCATATCATTAAAAGATCGCTATGAGGGGTAGAGGTAGTTAATATAAAAGTGCAATAAGGAAACAGTCCTGGACTCTTAAGCAGTTTACAATCTCCTCAAGGATACTAGTTTGAGAATAAGAGAATCCTAATTATGCTCTTGGTCAAGCCCCAAGTATTTTAAGCTGGCCTTGAAAACAAGCACTGGCCCACACTCCCAGAATCTATTACCTTAGGGGAACTCAGGCAGCCATCTGAGCAACAAAGTATTCTGTATCTCCACTCATTCCTCTCTGGATTGATTTGTGTGACAGAATCCAGTGGATTTCTTGCATGAAGGCACTTATACACTCTTCCTAGTTGTAATGGGAAAGAGAGGGAGGAAGGAGATGCCTGGAAGGATAACGGAGGCACTAACCAACTAGATAGGGTAAATACCAATAATTAAAAGTAGAAGGAAATTTCTTTAGGCTTACTGAATTTTCAGAAAATGATTCACAAGGTTGATTTCAGCACCCTACTGCATGTATTTTTAATAGTGTTTTTAAGGATCTAACGTGTAGCACCTCCCTCAAAAAAGATAGTACTGGGAGGCCCTAACAGGAAATGTTAAGAAAAAAGGTCATTGGAGTCAAAGCAACAGATGTCTGGAACAAATATGGTATGTTGGCCTCTTTGGCCTAATCTAAGGAACTGAAGCAGGGTCTGAGGTTTTCTATACACCCTATGCAGGTTTCTTTTGGGAAAGTCATGCATCAACAAACTTAAATAAACAGCTTTTAGCTCCCATTCTTTTCTGTAACATAGACTTCGACTGTATATCAGAATCGCACCTGGAGTACGTTTTTAAACAAAGAGGCAGAGGCTACCCAGGTGATTCTGAGGCACAGTCAGGCTGAGAATCATTGCTTTAAGGAAGCAGCACACAAAGGAACCCATCTGCAGAGACCACTTGGCTTTCTAATATAGATACGTATTCAGCGAGCTCTTCCAAGCAACAAGGAATAGATATATGTTAAGGTTGCCTCAATTAATGAGGGTCCATTATGAGGCTCCTTAGAGAAGCAAGCAAAACAGAGATGTAAGCAAGATGAGAACCCCTATGAGCAACTACCCAGTTGGGCCTTGTGGAAAACTAAAACCTACTGTGCATAGACATAATAGTTTAAGTAGCTTGACTCAACCTCACCTTTAGGAGTCACCCTTTCCAAAGCAGCCATCCAGCCCTCTGTGGATGCAATTCCGCCTTATACTGTTCTAGTCACCACAGGCTCATTAACAGTTTCTTCACCATCTCTTGGTTTCTGCTTAAATAAGGGCTTTGACTGTCTTTTGCTTTCTTCTTATTTCTGTGTCTCCCTTTCTCTGTCTCAAAGCCCGAGAGTAAGAATCTATGCCCAATATAAGGTGTTGGTTAACGCTATAGATGCTTACCTTGGGGGTCAGGCATAACCATCCCTAGTTCAATTAGCTATAGCCAACGTGTGGAGTTTCATGCACCAAACTTGAGGATATTGACAAAAGGAAATCCTAAAAAGGAAACTGTGGACATGACAGGCTCTTGGAAGGGACCAATATGACCAGCAGACACCTAGCATGGTCCATCTAGTAAGTCATTTTCCTAAGCAGACTTCAAAACTCTGTATATGGTAGGTTAATTCTCAATAAGGCTTCCTCTATGGGTCTCTAATTGGAGCTAACTTAGTTACTTAAGTAATTTAATAACCTAGTTATCTAAGTAACTAACTCAGTGTTTCTCAAACGTCAGCATGCATCAAAATGGCCTGAAAGCCTTGTTAAAACAGACTGCTAGACCCCATGTCCAGAGTTTCTGATTTAGTAGGTCTGGATAAGACTCCTACAATTTTGCGTTTTTAACAAGTTCTCAGGTGATGTGAATGTTGCTATTCTCAGGTCCACAGACTGAGAACCACTGGTCTAACCTATTAGGAATCTTAAAATAAACTGTTATAAGGTGGGATTTGTTACCGCTGTTATATAGAGATTTAGGTATCTAAATACTTCAAAAATAAGTATTTTGAAATGCATATAGATTTTTAAGTAAATCAACCATTATAGAACTGTAAATTCTGAAACTTAGATATAACTCTAGAAGATATAACTCTAAATATGACAAAATACACATTTGCTCTCTGACGTTTTGAAACTCACTGATCTAAACCACTGGGCAATTCTATCATGCAGAGGATTTTTGACAATGTCTGGAGACATTTTTAATTATCCCAGCTGGGGGTAGGGGTGATGGTGCTGGCATCTAGTGGGTAGAGGCCAGGGATGTTACTAAACATCCTATAATGTACAGGACAGGCCCCACAACAATTATTTGGCCTGAAATGTCAATAGTGTTAAGGTTGAGACCCCAGGACTGGTTAGAAAGTGAGAGTCCAGCGTGGCCCAGAGATGAAGAATCCAGCATGCCCAGGAATCCTCCTAAGTGTGGAGACACAGAACTACACAAGCCAATGAACCTCAACAATGTACCAACCCTGCTCCCCACTACAAAGCAAAAGCAAATTATAACTAAAATCCAAGAAGAAGCCATCTGAATGAGGCACCAGGAACTGGCAGCAGTGCCCCCAAAAGAGTCAGTAAAGCCCTAAAAGTAGATGAACAGCAGCCAACTATTGATTTTTTTATTTTTTAACTCTAAGCAACTTGGAAGTGAATGAGGAGCTTGCACATATTTCTGAATACATTCGGATTTGCAGGAAAAGGGAGATGAAAAAAAGATCCACAGAAAATGCACAGTGCTGTCTTCAGAGACACATTTCTCAATACCATACTTGAGCCCTTTCTTAAAGATTTCTCAAAAGCAATGTACCCTCTTTAAGAGCAGCAAAGTGAAAAAGAATTCTAAACTCATTTCTGTAGACAGGCTTAAAATAGTTCAGAGCAGAGAAAACATAACAACATGTACCTAGTGCAGGGCCAGGAAGAGACGCAAAATTGAAGTATGTTTTTAAATATTTATATAAAATACACCTGCATAATCTGTGACTATAAATACACCATCGGATTCTTATCATCAAAACATGTAGCATTATCACTACACTATCCCTAACAACAACTGCTAAGATTTACTGATGACTTACTATGTGCCAGACACTATTTCAAGATATATTATACATAAAATCTCATTTAATTTCCAAAACAAAGCTGTTAAGTGGGTTCTGATATTACACCTATTTTACTAATGAGGAAAGTAAGGCACAGAGAAGTTAAATAACTTGCCCAAGGTTAAATGATAGCAAATGCCGTTTCAGAATTCAAACCCAGGCAGTTCGATCTATTAACACAAAGAAAACTGCTGAAAGAATGGGAGGCATAAAACATCTGTGAAGACACTGAAAAAACAAGCCATTTCTGAATTTAAGGCTAAATACATCACAAGCATCACTCTCTAGAATATTAAAATTCTACTCTGATGAATAAAGAAACTGGCTATTCCCAGAAAGCACAGCCACATGCAAAAAAGAAACTGAGTGTAAAGCCTTTCTGCATATACGCTGTTGCTGACACCACTTGTTCAGTTTTGCAGCCAACCCGCATATGTCAGATGTAAAGACAGATGCCACTTTCATAAAATCTCTGCAGCAAGAACACACAAATGGGACAATGCTTAAGAAACTCTAAGTGAAAAGGTGCTAATAGCCTTTCCTTTGCTCCAGATGCTTTGTTAACAAGCCATGCTGGACAGGAAAGATTGGACTAACTTCTGACATCCAAACCTTGTCAAGAGAAAGGGAGAGAAATACTGAACAGAGAAGACATATTCACCAATAGCAAGGATCCCCAACCCCAGGCTACAGATCAGTACCAGCCAGTGGCCTGTTAGGAACCAGGCCACACAGCGGGGGATGACCAGCAGGCCAGAGCAAAGCTTCATCTGTATTTATAGCAGCTTCTCATCACTCACATTATCACCTGAGCTCCGCCTCCTGTCAGATCAGCAGCAACATTTGATTCTCATAGGAGTGCAAATTCTATTGTGAACTTGCACATGGGAGGGATATAGGTTGCGCACTCCTTATGACAATCTAATGCCTGATGATCTGAGGTAGAGCTGAGGCAGTGATGCTAGGGTTGGGGAGCATCTGCAAATACAGATTAACATTAGCAGTGAGGTTTGACTGCACAGAGACCACAATAAATCAATTGCTTGTAGTTTCACATAAAAACCCTATCAGTAAGTGGCAAGTTAGTTGATCTACTTCAATTGTACAGCTGCATCTGGTGGCAGGCTTTAATTAGTCCACACATGGCCCACCCATTATTTTATTTACCACTTCTGTTCATGCTTCTTTTTTTTTTTAATGGTGAGTTGTACAATTATTTCATTATAATTACAATGTAATAATAATAGAAATAAAGTGCACGGCCAGGCTCGGTGGCTCAGCCTGTAATCCCAGCACTTTGGGAGGCCGAGGCGAGTGAATTGCCTGAGCCCATGGGTTCGAGACCCACCCAGACAACTTGGCAAGACCTTGTCTCTACAAGAAATCAAAAATTAGCCAGGCAAGGTAGCGCGTGCCTGTATTTCCGGCTATTTGGAAGGCTGAGGCAGAAGGATCACCGGAGCCCCTCAGGTTGAGGCTGCAGTGGCCAGGAGCGTGCCACTGCACTTCAGTCTGGGTGACAGAGTGAGACTCCAACTCAAAAAAAAAAGAAAGAAAAAAGTGCACAGTAAATGCTATGCGCTTGAATTGTCCCAAAACCATCATCATTCCCTCTACCCCCAACCAAGGAAAAATTGTCTTTCACAAAACCAGCACCTGATGCCAAAAAGGTTGGAGCCTGCTACCCTACAAAGACATCTTCAGAGAGAGTAAAACAAAAGAGGGTTAAGAGCTATGTAAATTCCAAAAGTTTTTTTTTGTCTAGAGAGGCAAGCTGTTGAAAAGAAAATTACTCCCAGAACTTCACAGTTAATTCACAATCAATGAATTTGAGGAAAATAAAATTCCTGATAAAGAGCAAAATGCCCAAGAGATTTAAATGGAAACATCTGTACACACAAGACTAAGTCACCTCTGCAAACTACTTTTTTTTTTTTCTGAGTTGGAGATTCACTCCATTGCCCAGGCTGGAGTGCAGTGGCATGCTCATGGCCATCCCCGCATCAACCTGCTGGGTTCAGGTAATCCTTCCACCTTAAGACTTCCAAGTAGCCAGAACTACAGGCGTGCACTACCAAGTTCAGCTAATTTTTTGATTTATTGTAGAGATGGGGTCTCACCAAGTTCCTAGACTGTTCTCAAACCCGTGGCCTCAGGCAATCCCCTCACCTTGGCCTCCCAAAGTGCTGGGATTACAGGCTTGTGCCACCACTGCCCAGCCTGCAGGCTACTTTTGATTATCATCAGGACAAAGAGTGACTGACTTTGATACAGTGAACAAATTTGTATAAAATGTTTTCCCAAACTGCAACATTTGTGCTGCAACATTTGTGCATGGAGGCAGGCAAAGAACAGAAGTTAGTCCACAGAGATTTAAGGAACTGAGACTAGGGATGCTGCCGAGCATCTGTAGCCCCAGTCACTCAGAAAGCTGAAGTAGTAGGATCCCTTGAGCCCAGCAGTTGGAGACCAACCTGAGCAATACAGCGAGACCTCCATCTCTTAAAAAAAAAAAATTAAGTTTTTGGCTGGGCTCAGTGTCTCAGCCTATAATCCCAGTACTTTGAGAGGCCGAGGCAAGTGGATTACCTGAGCCCGTGGGTTTGAGACCAACCTGGGCAACTTGGTGAGACCTCATCTCTACAATAAAATTAATTAATTAATTAATTAATTAATTAATTAATTAATTAATTGATTTTTTAAAAATTTTAATTAAATTTTTAAAAAAGAATTTTAAATTATTGAAATTTTATAATTAAAAAGTTTAATACATTATATAATAAAAAGAGCTGAAATGCTTTAATTACCAAGCTAAACTGTCCAAGGCTTAGCAAAAAACAAAGCACAGCTGCTTCTCTTCAGGTCATGCCTATGACAGATGATAAAATCTTTTTTTGGTTGCTAGTGACAACTGATTTAGACAAATTCAGGAAACCAAAAAATGCCCACTGATAACATCCTACTGAACTAGCCTGGACTTCTCCAGTCACACCTTAGCTCAGATTCAGAAAGGGCTGTGCTCCTTAGAGCAGGGGAGTCAGGCATCCAAGAGCAGGGAGAATGCCTTGCAAGGCTTCTGAAACCTCAACCACTTCCCCACATCTGGGTCTCTTGCTTTTCCTTGTCTGTTCGACAGAGTGACTAAGAGTGTATCACTGAAAATGCAAAGGGTCCCGTGTGGTTGTTTTCTGAGGCAGTAAATAAAAGGGTCCCAGAGGAATGTCATCCTACCTGCCAGTCTTGGGAAGAAAAACAGCCACAAACAGCATGGTACAAAATGGCAACTTTCAAAGGATAGAGAAAGGCAGACCAAACCCTTGAGAGCCTCTGCCAGAAGGAAGGGGCTTCATGAGGAGCTTCTTGAGGCAGAAGAGAGACCACAGGTTTTCACCACCTGCACATAACCCCATTCCCCACTGCCACCCCACCCCACCCCCAGGCAGGCAGGACAGGGAAAAAGCCAGGAAGTAGGGAAAGTAAGTGAGAAAAGAAGGAATGACTACTCTGCAGCTTCTGGAAGAATTGGGGAAGAACCATAAGACTTTAGAAACTGATAGCTTTGCAGATGAAGTTAACTGCCTTCAGAATGATCTGGGAAGAAAGGCAATGTTTCCTTTCATTATGATACTAAATTATCTTCTAAGACATTGGACTGGCTCTACATGCATATTAGAGTTTATGGTTTCTGTTATCTACAGTATGTCTAATGAAAGTGCCCTGTGCCTTATCATTTGCACATCTACTCAACTCCATTTATGACATCATTCAAAGACCCAAGGTAAGAAAGTCCTATGACAAGGGCAAAGATCTAAATCATATGATAATAGAGCCTCACACCTAGCTAAGGTTTGGTCAAGGAAAAAAGCTATGTATGGCTGATTCTGCCAAGACAGTGACAGTCAGGAGCTGAGATTCTGGATATCCACACCGGCAGTCACAAGTAAGCATAAGAGCTGCAGAACTTCCCCATTCTTACAAACATACTGCAGTAGAAGACTATACATCTACACAGGCAGATCTGAAAGAACCCTAAATTGCATGAAAGAAGTTTGCCTCAAAAGCTAGGGTCCCAGAGTGCAGGTCTAAGAAATATAAGGACTTGAGCAAAGAAAACAAGTCATTCTTCTAAGACAAAATGGATGAAGTGTGGCCAGGCTCGGTGGCTTAGCCTATAATCCCAGCACTTTGGGAGGAGGCAAGTGGACTGTCTGAGCCGATGGGTCTGAGACCAGTCCAGGCAACTTGGCAAGACCTCATCTCTACAATAAATCAAAAATTAGCCAGGTGCGGTAGCGCACCCCTGTAGTTCCAACTACTTGGAAGGCTAAGGCGGAAGGATCGCCACAGCCCAGCAGGTCGACGCTGGGGTGGCCATGAGCATGCCACTGCACTTCCAGCCTGGGCAGCAGAGTGAGATTCCAACTTAAAAAAAAAAATTGATGAAGTGGAAGAATTATTCTCTATTGAGACTTCCTGGTGAAATCAGGTGAAAAATGCATCCCTTAAAATGCCTGCTGGGCAACAACTCCACTTCCAGGTTATTCAAGAGAAATAAATATGAGGATATGAACACTTACAACTCAAAATATTGGAAACAACCTAAATGTCTAACAATAAAGGACATGGCTAGATAAATTACAGTACTCCTCTACAATAGATAAATGGAGTGCCATGCAGAAAATCAAACTGATATAGATAAAAAGTTTTTTCATAGAAAGCTTTAACCCCAGCTGGTCTTAGTGGCTCAACCTGTAACCCTAGCACTTTGGGAGGCTGAGGCGAGTGGATTGCCTGAGCATACTGGCTCAAGACCCGCCCGGGCAACTTGGCAAGACCTCGTCTCTACAATAAGTTAAAAACTAGACAGGTGCAGTAGGGCACGCCTGTAGATCCAGCTACTTGGAAGACAGGCAGAAGGATCGCCAGAACCCAGCAGCTTGAGGCTGCAGTGGGAGCATGACACTGCCCTCCAGCCTGAGCGACAGAGTGATACTCCAACTCAAAAAAAAAAAAAAAAAGAAAGCTGTAACCCCAAAAAATTAAATTTTAAAAGTATGTCACAAAATAATATTCATGATTGCATTTTTTAAAATATCTCATAAATTTGTATGTATGGTACCATAGAAAATATGGGAAGTACTTATTAATTTTTCTAATGATTATATCTGAATTAACAGGATTAGGTAATGTTTCATTTTTTCTTTCCTGTGTTTTATAATTTGTTTTGGTGATGAAAATATCATGGATATTTCCATAATTAAAAATAATAATAAATTAGCCTGTCATGGTAGCACATGCCTGTAGTTCCAGCTACTTGGAAGGCTGAGGCAGAAGAATCACCTGAGCCCAGCAGGTGAAAGCTGCAGTGGACATGACTGAGTCACTGCACTCCAGCCTGGACGACAGAGTGAGACTCCAACTCAAAATAATAATAATAACAAAATATTTTCAATGCCTGAGCAATGTGTAGCCAGTATTATTTACCGGACAGATTGCACCTACATTGATGTTTCCCACACTGGCTGGAGGAACACTGATTATCTGATACCACGCACTCCATACCTCCTTCCTGTGATACCACACACTCCATAATCCCTTCAAGAGGCACAATCTTCAGGAACCCATGAAAGATTCTGAGAAAGTCTGCTTAATTCAGTTCAAGAGTGTTTGCCAAACATGTGTGATCCCATACACCTACAGTTTAAAAGGCTCATGGTTAGAGTGATTCCAAAGCAAGGTGACCAGAATAGTGAAAAGTCTGGAAATAATATCCTTCAAGGAATGAGGATCTAGGAAGTGAGAACATTTAGACTAAGGACTTTAAGACTACATGACAGCCTTCTTCAAATACTTCAGTCACACTCAAAGGTAGGAGGGAGAACAATTGTTCTGTGATGTTCTGGTAGACTGTGCTGGAAAAACTGGAGATAAGTTATTGAGAAGCAGATCCCAGACCAAACTAAGAAAGAACTTTCTGAGACTCTTGCTCTTCTCATCTCTCAAAATAGTGAAGCAAAACATGGATACCTAGCTATCAGAGGTGCTACAGAAGAAACTTCTCCTTGGTTAGGATACATGGTTAGATGGCTGCCAAGAGTCCTCCAGTCCCCAAGATCTTCTGGACAGCAATCAATGAGGGCAAGTCTGAATAAATTTTCCCCAGAGTTTGCTTAAGTCAATCTGTTCACACCAAGTTCTGTTTGGAGGATACACCTACTAACTTCAGTCAATGTCCATAAAAATATCCTGAGACCCCCCCCCCCGCCGCCCCCCGCAAGGCCCAGGGATCTGCAAAACTAGACATATCTGTCTCCTTAGCAGAGACTAGGCACATTTTTCTTGACAAAGGCTGGAGATACTATAAGTGTCTACATGCCTGCTTCCTGCTTCCAAGAGGACCTCCTGTGCATATCTAAAGAAGCCAAGACACCTGCTGGCTAAAGTTCATCAAGTGAACTTTCACCCAAGAAACAGAGATGAGGAAAAGAACCCAGTAGGTGAATGTGAACAAACTGTTCTACTTACTGCTAATTCACAGACACCCCAAGCATCCTTCTTTCCCTCTTTACCTCTCTTTCCTCAAAGAGTTGGAGAAAGTGATGGGGGGTGAGGCGAGCACAAAAGAGCACAGTAACAAAGATGTAGACAACAGTATTCCCCATATATGCCAATTAAAATTATTGTATTTTATTTTTTTAAAAAAAGGCATTTTAGAAAGGACAGGATAGTTAGGGAGGGGGAAAAAATCTGTCCATCAAATTTTTGTTGCATTTTCCAATTTACTTTAGCAATATAAAATGTCCAGGCACAGTGGCTCATGCCTGTAATCCTAGTACTTTGAGAGGCAGAGGCAAGAAGAGCGGAATCCAGGGGTTCGAGACCACCCTGGGCAACTTGACAAGACCTCATCTCTACAAGAAATCAAAAAATTAACCAGGCATGGTGGCACATACCTGTAGTTCCTGCTCCTTGGAAGGCTGAGGCAGAAGGATCGCCTGAGCCCAGCAGTTCGAGGCTACAGTGGCTGTAAGTGTGCCACTGCACTCCAGCCTGGGTGACAGGGTAAGACTCCAACTCAAAAAATAAATAAATAAATAAATAAATAAACAACATAAAATGAAACCCAAAGGTATTACACTAACTTTTTACCAGAGTCTTGCTGCTTTATTTTCTCTGTAATTATGTGGAAAAAAAGAGTTCTACCTATTCATTCCATATTCTAATTAGATTTCCTGGCCCCTCAATCTCCACAATGTCCCTTTCATACTACTCTCCTACTCCCTCTCCTCACCGTCTCCCCTTTCCTCTCCAGGGTGTACCTAAATGCCCTGGTCCCAGGGTGGCTAAATCCCAGAGACTTGAAAAAGAATATCTTTTTAAGAACCATGAAAAGTTACACCAAGCCTGGTATACGTTCAACAGCTTTCTTGCCCAAGGTCATTTGACTCGCCTATCCAAACTACAGAAGAAACTGGGGCAGTTGCAGATGAGGAGAGAATAGAATGTAAACGCAGCTCAGGTAACAAGTTCAAGTGGGCCAGCACTGCCTCCTGGAAATGTATGCCCAGGGCCAGAGCTTGCCCCCACCCCCTGTCCAGAGATCAATGAAAATAGGTGGGAGCTGACTCCAGTTTTGAGTTCATATAAATTCTGAATCACTCAAATATGGATTCCTTCACTTTGAATTTCCCAGAATTTTTGGCAGGATCCTTGGCAACAATGCACGCTCTCTGTTAACTTACTACCAAAGATCATTTCAATACTGTTCCTGTTCTCTAAAGCTCAGTTTTCTAGAGCCAGGTAACTTCACCCAGGTGCTTTCACCTATGCACAGAATTGTAAGTGATCCTTAAAAGTTGAGACTCCTAATGGTACCACAAAGGGAACTGTTCAAATTACCCGACAACTGGTACAAGATCCTCTCACAGAGTGATATAAACCCAGGGACCTACAATAATGATTTTCCAACAACATTCTTCAGAAGACACTGCAGTCTACAAACATTTGATATGAATATCAGTCTTCCATCTATTTTAACTACTGGAAAAAAACACCAACACACACACTCAGATGTGTTACACCAAATTTAACCTATCAGAGAGATCAACTATGAGGTATGCTACACTGCCTAGATAACCCACTTCTGTGCAGAACTCAGAATAAAGCTTCTCCTGCCACCTCTACTTACTTGGAAAGCATACTGAGATTGCAAGACTACCTATTTTAAAACTGTGATACTGTACTGCTTTAACTGGCAAATAGGGAGTCTCTCTATTCCAAGCAACCAGAACAAAATCCAGTCTCCCCCTCAATTTCTAATTTGTGTTCGTCAAAACAGTCTCACTTAAAATCAGTGATTAGGTTTACTCTATTATAGGTTTAACAACGAACCTCCAAAATATACTCCTAAACTATCACTACTTTATGGATTCCATGAAAAAGTATGTGTTTTAAAAGGATCCTACTGAATTTTTTTTTTCAAAGTCAGAAAACCATTGGCCAAGGCTGACGTTGCCTAAGGAAGCTGCACAGCACAAATTCCAAGTGGATATTTGTCTGATAAGTGAATATGACACAGGTCATGCAGCTGAATCAAGTTTTCTGGGGAACCAGAAAAAAACACGGGACTGGCCACGTAAAATAAACATGGCCTAGAGGAAAAGAACAATGGTTTCCATGTTGGAGAATATCTGAGGTTTATGATTAAGTAGGAAAAATGCTTACAAAACTTTATATAAGCGATCCCTTTTTAAATTTTTTTTCAAATAAACAGGTAGGACTAGAATTTATATTTTGAACTAATGAAAGACAGCACTGCCACCAATATATTTTAGGGACACATGTTATCCAAAATAATATCCCTATACTTTTCAACATTTTTTTTTTAGTTGGAGTCTCACTCTGTTGCCCAGGCTGGAGTGCAGGGGCACACTCGTGGCCACTCCAGCATCAACCTCAGGTGATTCTTCCACCTCAGTTTTACAAGTAGCTAGAACTACAGGTGCGCGCTACCATGCCCAGCTAATTTTTTGATTTATTGTAGAAATGAGACCTCTCCAAGTTGCCTGGGTTGTTTGCAAACCCACAGGCTCAGGCAATCCTCTCACCTCAGCCACCCAAAGTGCTGGGATTACAGACTTGAGTTTTTCAACATTTTTAAGGTAAACTTATAATCATCCCAATCAAGCCTGATTAGGATGCTCAAAAGGCATAAACAAAAGATATACAAAAGAGATTTCAGATATATTAAAGAGATTTCAGATTAACTTTTAAAAACAAAATGAATGGACAATGGATGGATAGTTTTAAAGTGAATAGGTGAATGCACCAAAAATGGTTAAACTTACATGCCACTTCCCCTACTTGCTCAGTTCAATTAGAAAGGAAGTCCTGGCCGGGTTCGACGGCTTAGCCTGTAATCCCTGCACTGTGGGAAGCTGAGGCGAGTGGATTGCCTGAGCCCACAGGTTCGAGACCAGCCTGGGCAGCTTGGCGAGACCTCGTCTCTACAATAAATCAAAAATTAGCCGGGTGTGGTAGGACGCACCTGTAGTTCCGGTTACTTGGAAGGCTGAAATGGATGGCCAGAGCCCACCAGGTCAACACTGGGGAGACCATGAGCATGCCACTACACTACAGCCTGGGTGACAGAGTGAGACTCCAACTCAAAAAAAAAAAAGGAAGTCCTGCTTCTGACCAATTTTGTGAGGAGTATGGATGAACAAGGGATTAGCAAGGATGATATAACCCAAATACCAAAATCAAACAGAAAAACAAAAGCTGAGACCTGGAGTGGACCTTCCACACACTTCAGAGCCATCATCCTGGAGAGAGAGGAGTGCCACATTCCTCTCCTGTAGACAACCAACAGAAGAAGTATGAGTGGGAAGAGGTCACCAGAGCCCTTGCTATCTCCTGACATTATTTTCCTTTCAACCATTAGCTCTCGAAAAAAAAAAAAAAAAAAAAAGTCCAGACAATGCCAAATGCTGCCAAAGATTTAAAGAAACTGGATTACTCATACATTGCTGGTAGGACCATATAATGGTACAGCTACTCTGGGAAGTAGTGTGCCAGTTTCTTATAAAACTAAATATACAATTCCCGTGCAAACTGGCAAGTGCACTCCTTGGCATTTACCACAGAAAAATGAAGACGTACACAAATCTTTATATCAGTTTTATTCCTAATAGCCAAAAATTGGAAACAACCCAGATGTCCATCAATGGGTGAATGGGTAAACAAACTGTGGTACATCGGTAACATGGAATACGCCTTAGCTAAAAAGGAAACAACCGGTACAACCACCTGGATGACAGTCAGGGAATTATCCTAAGTGAAAAAAGTCAATCCCAAAAAGGCATATATTGCATGACTATATTTATAGAACACTCTTGAAATGACAAAATTATTAAAATGGAGAACATATTAGTAATACCAAGGGGCAGAGAAGAGGGAGGTAGCTGGGTAAGGTTATAAAAGGGCACTATAAGAGATCCTTGTGGTGATGGAAATCTCCTGCATTTTACAGTAGCAATCATTCTCAGTATCCTGGTTGTGATGTTATACTATAATTTTTTAAAATAGAGAAACTAGATAAAGGTTACAAGGGGACCTCTCTGTATTATATTATAACAGCATTTACATCCACATTTATCTAAAATTGAAAAGTTTAATTTTAAAAACTACATAAATTAAAACGCATTTTTTAAAAGTCCAAGTACTACAAAAATTGAGTGAAGATTCAATTAGCAAATGGGAGAACAAGATTCTAGAAAACACAGAATCACTTTCTAATGATATTCTCTAAAGACAATAGCGAAAGGTATTACAGCAACAGATGATGTGTAATGCCAGTATGGCCCACAGCAGAACTGCTCACACTTAGATAAGAAAAAAGAAAAGAAAGAAAAAGAGCTAAAGGACTGTTCCCCAGGAGAACACTCCTGATGATAACCTATTTGAGCCTGTTCTATATTTTCTTTACTGCCCCAAGCAACACCAGGTCTGGCCTGTTTCAGTTTTCCAGCCTATGGTCATTAGAGCCAAATAAGTCTGAAAAAGACAGCACATGTTACCCGATTCTTAGAAATGTACAACGCACAGAGGTATATCAATGGCTCTAAAAAGCCATACAATAAACTGATTTACCTTTAACATTCACCCTAAATGCCAAATTTATTAGAGCACAGAACACTTTTCCTCCAGAACATCTAGCATTTCTGATTTCATTTGAACACAGCATACCTTAGGAATTTGGGATCCAGTCTTTGCCCTCTCCATTAATAAGGTGTTAGAAACTATGGCCTTACAGTAAACTGATCTCAATCCCTCAATAGAAGGAGTGAATACTCGGGCTTCAGAAGGATTGACAATGTCTGTACCACTGATAAAACAGAATGCAAGACCCCTTAGTGCCTCTTGCTTTATCATTTGTTGCATATTTGCCACATGCAGGCATTGTACTAACCAGTATTTAAACATATTCCACCTAATCTTCAAAGCAACCAGACACAAATACTGTTGTAGCACCTGTTGCATTAGAAGCAAGAATTGATTCTTAATATTGTTATAAAGTTGCTGAGCAGCAGCGTGAACCAGGTGTGACTGTAAATTCTGAGCCCTTAACCACTGAGCTCTATGGTCTCCCAACAGTAGAATAGAGTTTATGTGAAGGTAATTAGAAACAGGTGGCAAGAAGAGACCTGTTTAACCAGTCCCAACTTTCACCTGATATCCCAACTGCAAAAAAAGGAGTCAGGCATTATGTCTGACCATTCTCCACCTTGTACTCCCTGCCCCAGCTGTACTTATAGTATGTTTCTCTAACACGCTAAGCTCTCTCGGGGTTCCGGCCAGATTCTGTTCCCTTTGTCCAGAACATGCCTCCACTCTCCTCCTTGGCTAACTCCTACTCATCCACTGAATATCAGCTTAGTTAGCCTTCTCTTTCTTCCCTGACCCTCAAGTATAAGTCTGAAGTTCCTCCTCTGTGCTCTCAAAGTCCCCATTTATCCACTTATACAACAATCTCAAACCACTGGCTGGCCTGGCTACATGTTTACCTCACCAACTATACTATAAGCTCAGAATCCCCTGAAGTCAGAGAATATATCCATCTTGTGCATACTATGTACTTGACACACAGCAGGTGCTCAATAAACACAAACAATTGAATGTATAAATCAATCAAATCAAATAAAGACAGGGAGTATTGGTCCTTCTAAAGTACAAATCCCCCATATCATTATTTGAGGCAGCAATCACTGAAAAATAAGGCAAAGGCTGTTTTCTTTTTATTTTGAGCATAATGGCAAAGCAGATAGGGTCTGAGTGAGGCAGATCTGAGTTCAAATCCCAATTCTGTCATTAACTAGCTGAATGCCCTGAATTAATTTGCTTTAGCCTCTCCAAATCTCAATTTCTTCATCTACATAAAAAGTGCCTACCTCATAGGACTGTGGTGGGGATGGAATAAGATAATGCACAATAAAGTACTCAGCACCATCTCTCTAGCGCTTGCTCAGTGTTCAATAAATATTAGCTATTATGATCATTACTAGTCTGAGTACAGTGGTGTTTACAACAAATTGATCACAACCAGTTACAGGTTTCCTTGTTCTTTCTCCATTCCAACTGCTTTATTTGACTAGCCTTTAAAAATATTAGCTATTAAGGCCAGGCACGGTGGCTCAAGCCTATAATCCCAGCACTTTGGGAGGCCGAGGTGAGGCAACTGCCTGAGCCCACAGGTTCGAGAACAGCTTGGGCAACTTGGCGAGACCTCATCTCTATAATAAATCAAAATATTAGCTGGGTGTGGTATGGCACACCCTGTAGTTCTGCCTACTTGAAAGGCTGAAGCAGAAGGATCACAGGAGCCCAGCAGATCGATGCTGGGGTGACCATGAGCATGCCACTGCACTCCAGCCTGGGCAATGGAGTGAGACTCCAACTCAAAAAAAAAATTAGCGACTATGATCATGAGAAAGAAAATGAAGAAAAACCCTCTGCAAAAGATAAGCTAGAAGTAAAATTAAGTCTCAAAGTGCAAAAAGAAAGAACCAAGTAACACACAACACACTCCTTTATAAGAAGGAAAGGAGCTTACAGTGGGCACTGAGGAAGAAGAACAGAAGTACAACTCAAAAAAAAAAGTGGATTGAAGGTATTAAGCCTACTCATTTATAATCCATTTTTGTAGGCTGACAACTGATTAAGTAATTAAATTCTCTAAAACTCCAAAATCCACAATGTGATGGTGACATCATAGATATCCTTGCTCAAACTTGAAACCTATCAGAGAAAGCTAGACCTTGGGTATTTCTATTGATAATTCCTGCCCATGCAAGTAAGTAACAGTCATAACAAGCTTAGGCCAAGCTCCTAGAAACTGCTTAGATTCCAGATTTGAAGAGATAAATGCTTAAACTCAAATACATTTATAATTTGGTTACAACTTTAATCAACTCCAGATAATATTAAGATGAGCCAAAAAAAAGTTAATAGTAAGTACTAATCATAGCTATTTTTAAATAATGCTAATTTTACACTGGACATTTTAATTTGTCTTTGAAATTTCAATATCACAAACTATTCACGACATGGTTTACTTTTAGTATAATGAATAGTGTCCATACCAAATAATAACAAGTAACATTTTGTAGACTCTTGTCACAACAAATACTCAATACTTAAGTTGTAGAGAGGTGGACTCAACCTGTAAAGTTACTACATAGTTAAAATTTTACTTACATAATTAATACTTTACTTTAAACATTTAAAACAGCAAGTGACAGAAACAATATTTCTTCTCTCTACACCACCACATCCAAAAACTAACAGAACACTATAGTTGAATAGCATTAAGAAAAACGTAATTTAAGGAAATGTACTCTTTATTAAAGCTAAATAAAACAGAACAATGGCAACAATCATTTCTGCTATCGATAACTTTAATCATGCAGTTTACATGAGCACACTTTGTTGCAGGGCAAAAATCACTCAAATTTTGCCAGTTCAATGCCTCTGCCATCCTGCCTTGTAGACACAGACAGCAGAGAAATAGAAGTCATCCATCAACAGCATAATCCTTACTTACATCTACAAGAAAAGACAGTCATATATCCTGGGGTTAGATATTCTAGAAGATTCTAAAGACAGATGTTATCAGAAACACACATCAAATTCAGTGGCAACTTCAACTGAAGAAATGAAATATTAAAAATATTTTCTTTCAATAACATATGCTTGGGATTTGTTCTAAAATACACCAGGAAAAAAAAACTGTGAAGGAAATAAATAAAACTATACTGGAAAAATGTCAAAAATGGTTGAAGCTGGGATAAAAAGTACACAGGATTCAATATACTATTCTCTATGTTTTGCATAAGTTTGACAATTTCCATGATAAAAAGTTACACAGAATATTCTCTTCAACAAAATAGTTTCTCCACCTAAGCTTAAATATAGGTTTGCCACAATCTCAACCTAGAAAACCACAAAAGGCTTTTCACCTCTTAAAGGTACAACTCAGTCACTGATGACTCTCTGAGAACTTTTGCCCAGGAGGGCCTAATCTAATCCCCCAACGCCCAGCAATTCTCTCACAAACCAGTAAAAAACCCAAGCCCAATGTCAATACTAGCAGTTACTACCTCCAGTTGGCATTTCCCTCCAAAACACTAACATGGCTGATGCTTTAAATTTTAATTAAACAATTAAATCAATGTAAGATGAATTTTTTAAACTCCTCTATAAGACCTTATAAGGTCATATAAGTAAGCTCCATTGAACATCAAACTTTGAATAATATGAAAAGAAAAGTCTCCAGGAGATGACCTAAATACTTTGAGAAATAAACTTTTAAAACCTTTACTCTCTAAAATTTAAATTGTTCTGTTTTTTACTTTTGACAAATTTTTCAAGTAATCTAAGACAAAATGGTCATCACAAATTTTGAACAAAATATAAAACACAGAACTAGTGCTGCATGAAAATTAAGGAACCCATCAAAACGATGGCAACAAGACAGTTTCATTTTCAAACATTTTAATAAAAAGAAACAATAATACTTACCAGCACTTTGTTTTCAACTTTGTCTCCCTTAACTTCCAACTTTACTTTCTTCTTCACTGAAATTTTTATCTTTCTGCCAATAACATCCTTTATGCTTTCTGAAAGAAGAGAATCGTTTCATTATATTTTTTTATTAATAAGAAAAAAAGTAAGGAGAAAAGAGCATTTGGTTGCTCTGTGTTTGGTTGATTTTACTTTTGTTGCTTGTCTTTTATATGTGTGTGTGTGTGTGTGTATGCTTGTTTGAACAAGCCTGATAGTTATCAGTCATCAAATATGCAATAAACACCTACTATGTGCCTTGTACTGTGTACTCAGATGCTGAGGCTCATGCTTGTAACTCCAGCACTTTGGGAGGCTAAGAAGAGAGGATTGCTTGAGCCCAGGAGTTCAAGACCAGCCTAAGGGAACATAGGGAGACCTTGTCTTTACCAAAAAAAAATTTTTTTAAACTAGCCAGGCATGATGGCTATACAGTAGAGTAGTCCCAGCTACTCAGGAAGCTGAGGCAGAAGGATCATCAGAGCTCAGGAGGTCAAGACTGTGGTGAGCCATATTCATGCCACTGCACTCCAGCCTGGGTGACAGGGTGAGACACAGGCTCAAAAAAAAAAAAAAAAAAAAAAAAAAAAAGCATATGATGTAATACCAGCCCATGCAAGGCATGACAATCTTGCTTGGAAAAAAAGGATACAAACACAAGGAAAAACAACAACACAGCAATGTAGGGCACTATAAGTAAAATAGAAATTCATAAACTCCCTCAGCCCTTGGCTGGTTACCTCTGGTCTCCCACAGGCTCTGGATTTACCACGTTGCCGTACAAATATTAGCATTTTCTATGAGTGCCTTAACGTGATAGTTGGGGAACATGGCAAAGAATCAGAACTAGACCAAATGATTTAGCCAGACAAAGTCATTTCCAGGCATGTGTCCTACCAAAATCATTCCAGCACAATACCCCAAAAGAGTAATCGAAGGCAATGGAAAAGGAGAAATTTGGAGAGAGACTTGAAAATTCAGATGGTGGTGGATAAGTCTTCCTAGGACTACCATGAGTACCCCAAACTGAACACATCCCGAAGCAAACTCACCATCTCCTCCTCTGGCCACTAATGAAGCTGGAAACCTTGCTTATCTCCAACTCTTTTCTCTCAGGGAGTCAATCTCCTAAAACTGCCTTCTAAACAGTTCCTGACCACCTGAGCATGGCTGCATTAAGGGCCACAGAATCTTTTATCAAGAGAGATGGCCTCTAACCTATCAGCCCACTATGAGCTCCATAACCACAGTGACCCTTCCAAGACCATGAACTTGATCACCTCACTCCTGATCTACAAGTTGCAGTCATTTTTGGATTAACCCAAACCTCACAACATGCCATTCAAGGTCTCTCACATTTTTTCAGCTTAACTTCTCAGCAAATACCTAAAGATCCAATTATCCCTACCATCTTCATCTTTTAAATCCCTGAGATCTTCTATGTATTATCCTCTTTCCTGGGATGCCCTTTCCCTATTCTCCTGTTGGTTATATTTAACTTATCCTCCAAAATTCAGTTCCTCCCTCTACACTCTCATAGCTCTTTATTCTGTATTATAATCATTTTGGTTTATCCACATAGTCAACAAACAAAATACCGCCTGTGTGCCAGGTACTTCACAAGGTGCTAAGCAGAGATGATCCCAGCTTTTCACAGGAGCCCAATCTAGTGGAGGCCATGGAGGGATGCCATGAAACAAATCTGCACACAGTACACAGGAGTGTGAATTAGGGAGCACATGAAGGTTTTGAGGAGGAGGGGATCCCTGAGCTGAATCTTGAAGGCATAGGAAACAGACCACTGGTTTACAAAGTGAAGTGTACGATACAATCCAGTAAGATGCAGGAAGAAAACAGAATTTTTACTTCTATTTACAATGTGTGTTTCATATTAAATGAAATATGTTATGCAGTTTACCAAATATACGTTTATTAAGGAATGATCAAAATTTTCTTGTTGGAAACACACAATCATAAAAGTGTAGTGCCACTGAGTTAGACAAGAGTAAAGACAGAAGAGGAGAGTACTGTATGCAGAGAACAGCATGGAACCCTGAGAAAGCACAACCCGTTCAAAGAACAGCAATGAGGTAGAACCTTGGGGGTCAGGGAACACGTAGGGGAGCTCACTGCACTGGGAGTTCTCCACACAGCTCCTATCTTATCAGAACTCGAAACAATACGGGCTACTCCTCCCTTCCCTAAGAAAGAATTGTGGGAGATGGGTATCTGAAATGAACTTAAGAACATACAGAAAGAGACTGGGAAATCACAAACCAAAAGATTAAAGGTAACTATGAGTGATATATATATTCTTCTTGTTCCTTCTCTGCATTTGGAATTTTTCTCCAAAAAGCCTGTATTACTTTTATAATCAGAAAGATACACACTACATTTTTTAAATGCCTTGAGGGATTTGCTCAAGGGAATATACTGAAGTTTTCACACGGTCGCCATTTTGAATCAATCAGACAAGAACTCTTGTGAGTGCTTGAAATTGGAGAGGGAAGCAGGTACAGGAATTTCCCCTATCCCAGACTAACTTGATGATTGAAAAGTGTAGAAAAATTATATTGGTCATATCACAAAAGCATCTCACTCTGTTAAGAGAAATAAGAGATGAGCAATACACAATACATTTCAAGAAAAAGGTCAAACTCAACTTTTAAGATATACCAAAGTATTTATTTGGAGAACCATCAACATAAACCAGATACCATATTTCCATGCCATCCTCTGAGTCTAATTACATAAACTTCTCATTATCAGACTCAAGGACAATTCACTATATTTAAAATAAGCCATTCTCTTCAGTCACCCCGATCTGCTGACCAGCCAAGCAAGGGCTTGCCTAAAACTCTTTCTCAGGACCTCCCTCCCAGGAGGCATCTTCAGGGCCTTTGGTGTCTGCTGCCTCTTCTGGGTGGGGTGTTGGAAAGGTCTCTCAGCCTCCCAGAATGGGATGGGTCACTCACTCAATCAAAGGTAGCCTGTCAGGAGCAGTATGATGTGTGCGTGTGTGTTTGTGTGTGTGTGTGTTAGGGAGAGAGAAGACCCTGTCAGGAGTAGTATGCTGTGTGTGTGTGTGTGTGTGTGTGTGTGTGTGTAACTTCATGCTCTAAATTCTGGTAAAGGGTGAGGTTTGTCTGTCTGTAATTCTACAAAGCAGAGGATTTCATACAAACCTAGCAACAGCTTCTTAACATCAAGTTTAACCTGCTGAGTTACAGTCACTAATGGAAGGGCACGCACAAATTCCTCTCAAGTATTATGGCTAAAACTTAAAATAAGCAACAGAAGGGCAAATTCCACATATGGAGATGAATGGGCTTACAACTTCCTCTTGTTGTCAGCACCAATTAAACATCATCTTTCTGAGTTATAGGCTGTGTAGTGAACCAAGGATGGTACAGTGGGGAATATAGGTCACTGGGGCTCAAAACACATCAGCACGCAGGTACACATACCTTGCTATAATATAATATGTTACACACAGCACACACACACAGGCTTCAAACCTACGTTTTCAGAACACTCTCCCATCCTATGTTAGCTCTGCCATTTTAACCCTACAGATGATTAAGTTAAACCCCAAGACTTAAAATCCACCCCCCCCAATAAAACCTTAAGGGACTCGAACAATGGGTCACCTTTCACAGGGTTCCCCAAGAGATCCAGGACAGGGAGACTCGGCAGGTTAATCATTATTAAAATAAGACCTTTATCATTAACTCTCAATTTCCTGGCTCGAGTTTGCGTCAGTCCTGTAACCCTTTCCTTCCCAGCTCGCTACACCAAGCCACGCCTTGCCAGGCCCAGACATTTTTACCAGACTTGCCCCCCTCCCCAATTCTGTGAGCCAGAGGGGCGCTTCCCGCAGGGCATTTTCCGGAGGGTGCCTGACACATGCCGGAGACAACCTACTGTGCGCTCACCAGCTGTCCTTCTCATAGGCTTTCCCGGACTTTCACGAGTTTGGGGTGGTGGGTTGGGCGCTGTAACCGGTTCCTCTCGCTTCCAGAACTCTCAAGACTTAGGTAGTCCGCCCCCTTCTTGCACCAACATGGGCCCCTCGTCTGGGCGGAAGGAAGCGCCCGGGGTTCCTAGCCGAGACCCCTCGGGGGCTCCCGATTCCTCCCCGACGCCTTCCCTCCCCCGACCTGGCTCTCGAGGCGGTCAGATGGGAACAAACTTCCCTGCGCCCTCCAGCGACACGGCCCACCACCACACCGCCCTCAGGGGAGCCGAGACTTTGTGCGACCCGAGGGGAGCAGAGGTGGGAAGGGAGATGGACGTGAGGAGTACGCAGAGGAAGATGGAAAACCGGCAACCGCGCGAATCTTACCTATCAACTCCCTGGGAACATCGGAGCTCTCCTCGGCCATGGTTGCCCTCTAGGTGCGGGGGATACTGCAGGTCCAGCTTCGAGATGCGGCCCCCCGCCTTTCCCCGAACCCCTCAATTTTTTAGAGAGTAGATATGGTTTGCGAATGGGAGTGGGCAAGAAAAGGGGGGGCGGAGACACAATTTTGCCGCGTCCCCCGCCCCACCAAAAAAAAAAAAAGAGTTGCAGATACAAGATGGGCTTGCCGCGGCGGCTACATGACCCCTCCGCGCAGTTCCCGGCGGCGGAATGGGGCGCGGACTGGGCTGCGGGCGGGCGCGGGGCGGCTGCGGCGCCGGCTCCTCCTCCCGGCCGCTGGTCCGCGGCGCCCTCGGGCCGCGCAGCTCCCGCCCAGCCTCCGCGCCGCACCTTCGGCCCAAGGTGAAAGCGGAAGGCGTGGGGAGAGGGCGGGGAGAGCGGCGGGGCGGGGGGCGGTTTTCCCGGCTCTCCTGCCCGGCTCCGGCTGGGCGGGGGCAGCTCCGGCCCTCCTTCTCCTTCTTCACCTCCCCCTTCTCCTCCTCCTCCTCCTCCTGCGTTTCTTCCTCACCTCGCGAGAGCCGGCCTCCGCACCGTCCCAAGCCGGCCTCCAGGGCCCGGGCGCTGGGTCCCCGGCGCAGGGCTCGCCTCCGGAGAGAAGCGGCCCGGAGCTGCGGCGGCGGCGGGCACGGCGCTCCTCCCGGTAGCCTCCCTCCCAAACCGCCAGAGCCCTGCGTCTGGAGAGGGGGCGAGGGAGCGTGAGAGAGAGCCCGGGAGCCATCTGCTGGCTGCGAGGGAAGAGAGCCGGGTGGGCCGGGGCTTCCCGACGCCCTGTCCCCACCTCGGGGCGGGCGGAAGGACGCCGAGGGACCCCGAGGACCAGAGAATGCGGATTCACGCCGGCTCTGCGGCCCCTACTGCACGGAGGCTGGTTCTTCCTGGGACCCTTTTCCGCACTTTTCTTTTTCTACGCTCCCTGTGACATGTTGTCATTTCATCAGCGTTATTAATTTTCCATTTCTGGAAATCTAGAGCTAGACGAAACCTGTAAACAGTAACCATATGGTGAGAAGACACTTTTTTTAATGTGCTCAGCGGGTGCTCTGGAGCCGCCGTTTGCAATCCCAGCCACTCGAATTGAGGGCGCCTTGAAAAAATGTCTTTCGCTTTGCCTTGGAGCGTCTTTTATCCTCAGGGCATACTCGGGGAACTGAGTGTTGTTCACAGAAGCCCGAATACGCCTGCTGATAGGTCGAATCCCACACTCCCTCGGACTTCCCTGAGCTCCACCCAGAGGGACAACTTCAAGGCCGAGAATACTGGAGTTTTCATTGCTGCTTTTTCGCCTAGGGGCTAGGAACGTCCCAGACTGTCCAATCGGGTTCCGCTTTTTAAAGGACAGAAAGAGGGAAGGGAGGAAAGGAAAGGAATCCCACGCATTTGGTAATCTAACTCCAAATGCTACTAATCACCTTGAATCCCTCAGAGTGATATACAGTCTGTCAGCCAGGCGTTAATTTACCCATTTGTTTTCTTCCCACCCTTCTAGCCCCTCTTGCTCCCCACTTTGTTAAAACCAGACTCACTGTTTGCTTCCTCTTTTCCTCTTAAGATTTTCTGGTTATCTATGTTTTCAAACCCATCCCAGTGTGTACCTTCTTTGGAAAGATTTTCCAGGGATTTTCAGAACACTGTGATCCGTAACCCGCTAGAATCCATTGGCCTGAAACGCTGTTTCGTAAGCCCAAGCATACAGTGCCCTGTTTTACTCAGTGCTTGTGTATTTATCTAGTTTTACTATTTGACTCTTGTGTTATTCTCTGAGTTTGGATTTTTCTGCCCAACTAGACTATAGGTGATTTGATGGCAGGTCTTTATTGTAGACTTTTGAACCTCTTCAACAGCCTTGTGTAAAGCAGATGTTCAGTAAGCATGTTAACTGATTTTAGAACTTTGGATCTCAGGCCCCCAACCGTTTTTTTCAAAAGTTGGTTTTCTTTAAGCTAGACGTTTCCTTCATGCATTAAATTTTTTCTGCAATAAATGGAAATTAACATCTCAAAACCGGCTTTCCTTCGACTGTGTATGTTAAAGGGGACTTTTCAGAAATAGTCCTGAAGGTTCCAAACCATGTGATAACTTGTGAAAATAAGAACAAAAGTTTTTTTTTTCCTGTGGCCTGGGGTGGCAGAAAGAATAAAGGGAAAGCTGTACGGCAGTCCTGTAATTCAGTACTCCTTGGCATCCTTTAAAGGAAGCTAGGTTTCAATAAAAGAATCATTTTCACTGCAGCAGGATCCTGATTGGCTCCTGAACCTCTGAAGAAGTGGATTCAAATGGATCTCCTATCACAGCACTGAAAAATGACTGGCTGGTTTTGGAAATCAGTCATTTATTTCTTAAGTGCAGAACTTAAATATGTCTCATAAGTGCAAGTAGAGAACTCCAAGGAGCACTGTTTATATAGCTGTAAAGTCCTACAAGCGGTAAATAATCCTAGCACAGTAAAACCATGGTGCCAGCTGAGGGAATGTAGTTTGCATTCTGAAATGTGTGCTTTTTGACTGAATGCTACCTACCCTTCCTAATGCTGCAAAAACAAACTTTTCTCACTATACCTGACCCCTACTTATATAGACTTGATAAAAAGAATGGTACCACTGCATAAAACTGATTACCATTACATATGTGATTAGCCGTAACTTCATCAAAGTAAATATTTATAAGTGACTGTCCTTTTTTTTTCGAGTTGGAGTCTCACTCTGTCACCCAGATGAGTGCAGTGGCACACTCCCGGCCATCACAGGCCTCCACCTGTTAGGCTCCAGCAATCCTTCGACCTCAGCCTTCCAAGTAGCCAGAACTACAGACACACACTACCACGCCCGGCTAATTTTTGATTTTTTTTTTTTTTTTTTTTTGAGTTTAAGTCTCACTCTGTCACCCAGACTGGAGTGCAGTGGCCGCTCCCGGCCACCGCAGCCTCGACCTGCTGGGCTCCGGCGATCCTTCCGCCTCAGCCTTCCGAGTAGCCGGAATTACAGGCACGCACTACCACGCCCGGCTGATT
>CAUYQG010229995.1:0-21677 GCA_963574415.1 Tarsius wallacei
GAAGGCTGAGGCGGAAGGATTGCTGGAGCCCAGCGGGTCGAGGCTGCGGTGGTCGGGAGCGGCCACTGCACTCCATTCTGGGCGACGGAGTGAGACTCCAACTCAAAAATAAAATAAAATAAAATAAAAAGAAATGGGTGCAGACCTAAGCTGGGCCAGTGAGACCTTTGCTAGAATGATAAGGAAAAAGGTGTTCTGTTCTCCAGGGGATTAGCAGGATGGAGCAGTGCAAGTCGGACGTCACTGGTGACCATCTTCACCATGACACAGGACAAACCTACCAAGGATGAGGCTGACATCAGTCAGGGAACGCAGAGCAGAGCTGCAAAGAGAGGGGCTTCTGATGCCATCGTTCTCTCCCTGCAGCCAGCCCTGTCAGAATCTAGAATTGGGCCTTGTCTGTTATGTAGTAGACACATGGACGGTTTCGTATGTGGAACAGTAGACCCTTTTTCTCCACTCAAGTTTTGGATTCAGTTCCTGCCCTCTACAGTTGAGTTTAGGCATGACCTCCTTCCATGCCACATACTCTGGGGCGCTCTTTACCCTGTATCTGGCGTTGAGACTGTCTTCAAACAGCTTAAGCAGTAGGGGAGTTATCGCCCTCCTGTAACCGGGAGCCCGGGCAGCGTGGGTCTGGGATTGGTCATTTAGTGTCTCAGGCTGTCTAGGTTCTGGCAGCTAGCTAGGTTGCGGCTTGGCCCTTAAGTTTGTGCCCTCGTGGCGCAAGGTTGCAGTTCTAGAAATCGCCACCTCACACGGCTGCTTTATCCCTAATGGATGTTTCTCCTCAAATTTCTTCGTAGTCTTGGGCTGTTGGGAATTTTTATTTGTTTCAGTTTGTTTTCAATCAGAGAGAAAAAATTCTACTAGCCACCCTTGAGCAGACTTATCTTTGTCTTTATGTTAAAGAAAAAAAACACAAGCCAGACATGAGTGAAAGCTGGTCAAGATAGATTTTATTCAGGGCTGCTGCCGTCGTGGAGAGAGACTTTGGTGTAGAATCAAGCTCAGCTCCAAGCCGTGTAGAGGCGACTGGGTGTTTTCGAGGGGGAATGAGGGGGAACCTGCGGGGGCCTGAGCAAGTCAGGAAGTGGAAAATTATAAAAAGTAGGCAGAAGTATTGGTCAGTGTGCTCAGGCCATCTCCGTGTGCTAACTGGAGTTTCCAGAAGTTAGGCTCCTACCTTCCCACAGAGACTGGGAGGCCAAGCTCTTATCCTTCCGATGATTACTTTCTTTCTTTCTTTTTTTTTTTTGAGTTGGAGTCTCACTCCGTCGCCCAGACTGGAGTGCAGTGGCCGTTCCCGGCCACCGCAGCCTTGACCTGCTGGGCTCTGGCAATCCTTCTGCCTCAGCCTTTCCAAGTAGCCAGAACTACAGGCGTGCACTACCACACCCAGATAATTTTTGATTTATTGTAGAGACAAGGTCTCACCAAGTTGCCCAGATGGGTCTCGAACCCACGGGCTCAGGCAATCCACTCACCTCGGCCTCCCAAAGTGCTGGGATGGCAGGCTGAGCCACCGAGCCTGGCCGATGATTACTTTCAACGGAATGGCTTTCAGGTCTTTGAGAAAGACAATTCCTATGTTATAGGAGATATGTATACATCTCAAAGGGACAGAGAAAGGATTTATAATTTTAAGATTTTTTTTTAATGCTCTTTGAAAAGAGAGGTCAGGCACCTATCAGGTTGTTGACGGGAACCGTTAGTAAATTATTTGGCAGTCTTGAGTTTTTTCAGACAAGAACTCAAGGGAGGCTGGATCGTTCCAGAAACATGACCTTAGGCTGCCAGGAGCCATGTTAGAGTTTGTTCAAGTTTCTCTGTATGTGTATGTGGTGGGGCTGGGGTGGACAGTTCAATCATTTGTACTGAAAGTTACATTTCTTATAGGCCAACGTCAAGGCGTGGTCAAAATGGGGGCTTATAAAATCGTGACTAAAGTTTGGTCAAGGACAGTGTGTGTATCATTTCTTTGGTCAGAATTGCATTACTCGCCCATGATAAACCAAGCCACTAGAAGCTCCAGACAAAAGAAATGTAATTTCCAAAATTAGCCTACAGTTAAACCTTAGACTCATTAAGACTCGTCTCCTGGAGATGGAGAACGATCTCTTCCCTGAGCCTAAGACCAGGAAAGGATGAGCAAAATCAAGGTTCCAAGGGCAGGAAGATGGGACAGGGAGAGACCACTGGGTCTACCACTGTGTCTCCTTGTGCCCATGCCCCGGCCATGATGGAGAGAGGCCCCTTTCCTCGTCCTCCCCTATTCCTGCTACATAGGAATGCTAGATAGAGGGGAGTTGGTCTGAAGAATATAATTGGCTTAGCTGCTTCAGGGACAGTCCAGCGTGTTTTGAAAGGCATAGGAAAATGAGATCAGAGAGTTTTCCTTTTTGGTTGCTTTTTGTGTTTGTGACAGTGGGGTTGATAGTGTGGCAGAACAGCAATGCAGAGGGCGTAAACCACTGGAAAAAGGATGAAGTTATTGAATCTGGGGCTTGGTACAAACCAGAGGGTCTATAGGCTGCTGCCAGAAGTGGAAGCCTCCTGAAGCCTCCTCAGAGGCAAATTTTGTCACGATGCTTCTTGTACAGTGTGCAGAACCAAATAAGCCTCCTTTCTTTCTAGGTGACCCAGCCTCAGGCATTCTTTGTGGCAACACAAATGGACTAAGACACCATTCCATAATCCATATCATGGAAAGGATGTTCAGGATCATTCAAAATCAAAACTTTGGTTGTTTGGATACAAATTCTCATGAAGATTGTGGGGCTTTTTGGATTTATTTATTTATTTGAATCAGGGTCTCACTTTGTCCTCCAGGCTGGAGTGCAGTGCCATGAAAAGCCCCTCCTGGGCTCAGGTGGTCCTCCTGTCTTGGCCTTCCAAGAAGCTAGGACTGCAGGCAAGGGCCACCACACCCAACTAATCTTTTGTTTTCTTATAGAGACAACGTCTCTCGCTGTGTTGCCTAGGTTGGTCTCGGACTCCTGGCCACAGGTGATCCTCCTGCCTCAGCCTCTCAAAGTGCTGGGATTACAGGCATGAGCCACCGCACCTGACCTGTTTTCATTTTAAATATCCAAATTACAGAAAGACCAGTGATTTGGAATAGGTCAGATGATGGGCATTCTGGGTAAACAACTAGAGTATTTCCTTTCTGAGTGGAGATCTGTAGCTGTTTTTTTTATTTTTTATTTTTATTTTATTTTATTTTTATTTTATTTATTTATTTATTTTTTGAATTGGAGTCTCACTCTGTCGCCCAGACTGGAGTGCAGTGGCTGGTCTCGGCCACTGCAGGCTCAACCTGCTGGGCTCCAGCGATCCTTCTGCCTCAGCCTTCCGAGTAGCCAGAATTACAGGCACACGCTACCATGCTCGGCTGATTTTTTGATTTATTATAGAGATGAGGTCTCACCAAGTTGCCCGGGTGGGTCTCGAACCCGCGGGCTCAGGCAATCCACTTACCTCAGCCTCCCAAAGCACGGGATTACAGGCTGAGCCACCGAGCCCGGCTGATCTGCAGCTCTTACACAGCCTGACTTCTCCACACTGGACCAGAGGCCGGCAAACTATGGCCCATGGGTCCAGTCTGGTCAGTTGGCTCAATCTGGCATGTTGCCTATTTTCATATAGCCCCTGAGCTAAGGCTAGTTTTTACATTTTTCAGTGGTTAAAAAAAAAATTTAAAGAATACTTTGTGACACATGAAAATGTATGAAATTCAAATTTCAGTGCCCATAAACAATGTCGTATTGGATCACAGCCATGCTCAGTCATTTACTGATTAGCCACGGCTGCTTTTGCAGGACAGAGGCTGTTTAGTTGCAGCAGACAGGATGGCCCACAGCACCAAAACACTTATTATCTGGCCCTTCACTGAAAACGTTTGCCAACGCCTGTACTGCACCTCTCCAAGGACTTCTGTGGATCAACTTGTCTTCTCACATAGAAAGTCATTTCTCTCGGGATCAAGGCTTCTGAGCGTTTCCTGGGGCCTTGTGCCTTGAAGCACCCTGTAGCTTTTTTGAAGGCGCCCCTCAGCGACAGGCTAGAATCTTCTCTGTCCATATGCACACAGCGTATGCCTGGGCAGTGGACTCATACGTGGTAGGCCTGTCGGATCGCGGTTGTCTCCATCCTCCTTTTTGCTTCCAGTCGTACCCGTGTTGCAGGAAAACCAAGAGACCATGACACCGAGGCTATCTTAGGAAGCCGCGTTTTATTGGTGCCAGTGCGACTCAGCAGGCTAATGCTCCAAGGCTGAGCAACCCGGAGAAAGAGGAGAGGGGTTTGATCTGTTAGTTTAGGTAAGGGAGGGGGTCGGGTGGTATGGCTAAATGTTTTTCTTTGGAAGCTGCAATGTTGTATTCAGTAAAACCAGATATTCAGAGAACAAATTGCTTCCAGGATATACATGACAAGGAGGGGTTGTAAACCGATAACTTTACAAAGAGAGGAGTGGGGATAAGGTTGTGAATCGATTACTATCTTGTACTTACAGGAAAGCAACTGTGGCTATTTGGTTTGTTCACATCCCATGTCTAGCAGGTTTGGAGCTTGCAGGCTGATTTTTTTAAAAAGAATAATTTTAACTGTTTCTGGTCCCTCTCTGCCATACCTCCATCATGAATGTATATCTTAATTTTTTTGTTTAATTTCCTCAGTATATCCCTACAGATGTAGCATATGTAGGATATCACTAGCTGGGCTGAGGTGGGCGGAGGAGCCCAAGAGGACTCATTGGATTACTCATCAATGAATCCATTCATTCACTCATTCATGCCTCCAATAAATACTTATTGAATAAGATCAGCTATAGCCCTCAAGGAGCTCAAAATCCCATGGGGAGAACAAAACGTCTACCCAGATGAATTGCAACAGGATGATAGAAACAGAGCCACTGATGTGCACACGCTACACCGGGAACACAGATGAGAACTTGATGGAGAGGTTGGGGCTGAGGGCGTGCGGTCAGGGAAGGCTCTGAAGAGGTCACACCTGGCCTGGGGCTTAAAGGCAGGTGATCACAAATTGCTGAGGTTTCAAAGATGATTGGAATCTCAGGCAGAGGACACTGAACGTGCAGTGTCACCAAGTCATAGAGCAGTCATCTGCATTTGGAGACTGTGAATTAGTTCATTATTACCAAAGAATGAAGTTCAAAATGGAGAAAGTAGGAAGACGAAGATGCTTCTAGAAAGGAAGGTGGGAACTTGGCTATGAAGAGACGTCATGGGCAAGTCCAGTGGTTACTCTAGATGATGGATGTTACCAAAACATTTCAAGCTGGAGGTACACGTATTCTTGGTTCTCATGGTAACCGGCTCTCTATGTCTAGCCGAAAGAATCTATTGCACCTCAGTGGAATATGATTTCTTTGTAGGGTTGAATACATTGCCCCTGTCTGTCCATAACTAATTATTTTTTGAGTTTGAAGACTGTCCTCATTCATCAAATTATTCATTCAGCTAGTATTTATTGAGGGCCTGCTTTTGCCAGGGACTATTCTGGGAACTGAGGACAGGGCAATGAACAACAGAACATTCTCCTTCGTGAGCTTCCGTTCTGTCTGGCGCCACCAGAAACCTGTGGCCATTCATTGTTTGGCAACTCAGAAGTCTTGGGGCGAGCCACACAAACGAGCCTGTCTTCTGGTCTTACCTGATGTGGACCCAATCATTTTGGCTCTGTTCTCTGGGAAACCACAAGAAGTCACTTCTATCCTCTGCCAAAAGGGTACCATCATGGCCATCTTTGATGAAAACACCAGAAGAATGAACTAGACATCCTGCAGGCAAGGACTCATTCCACGGAAGGCAAATGACAAGAGTCGCAAGGAGGGGAGTTCCCGCAGACGGGAGCGAGCTGTCACGTCTTAAATCGGCGGCTTCCAGGCATTTCTGGCTGTGGCCCATACAAAGAAGAGCATTTTATAACCAAAAGTGTCACAGAATCGTGAAAGTGACGCCTGCTACTTCCTGTTTTTCCCTGCTTTATTTATACATGTTGGCAGAGACCCACTAGATGGATTTCACAGCCCATCGCTACTGGACCACGCCCTCCAGATTAAGGGCTACTGCATTCAACAGAACATTCCTTGAAAGGGTTTTAGGCTTCTTTCTATTCCTCACAATGCTCACTCAATACTGGTGGGTGGATCATGTCAGCTCTTGCTTGGTCTTTTTTAACCCAAGCAGCCCATGCACACATTGAGCCGCAGTTGACTCAGCCTTGGTGTTATCAAGAAAACCCAGCGATACACACCCCACTGCACCCTCTGCCCGCCCTGAGGTGCTCCAGGCTGACCTGTCATCTTTACTCCAGTTGGGCATTCAATGGAGTCAGGTGTGGTGAGCTCCTGCCATGACACCTCTCTCTGGAGAAGACCACAGGTCTGAGCCTGTGTGGTATGTGAGTTCTCCTAAGGCTTTCTGACATGGGCTAGGAGGAGAGAGATTTAGAAATGTTTGTCTTCTCTATTCTCATGGCATCCAGGAGGATTAGTCTGAAAATCCGTGATAAGGAGAAAAAATGACAATCGAGTGCAAGTTTTTCTGGGGGTCACCAACCCCAAAGCTGTGAAAGCATTTCATGGTGTTTGTTTTAGCAGAGAACACTTTACCTAGTGCTGTTCTTTGCAGCTGAACCACAATAGCCAGAAGCTGACAGGATGGTAAACGAATTCCTTTCTTAAGAGTCTTGCTTTCCATCTATCAGGGTGTGTCTCTTCTTTATTTTTAATTGAAACAACCCTTTGGATGGAGCAGCCTGGGAACCCCTCAGGTTGGCTCTTTCTCTTGAATATACCCTGCTTTCTGGCTTCTGGAGGGTGTTTTGAGAGAGTTCTCTGTTAGCTTGAACTCTTAGACCTGAGGCACTGTTGATCATATGGAGTTACGTTCTTGTTAAGCTCCAACCTGTCAGAGAAGCCCTTGGGTTAGTCCATGCACAGGTGAGAGGGTCTATAGCAGACAGAATACGAAAAGAACACATGTGGCCTGGACTGGGAGAAGAAGGCTTCCCGGAAGAGGTGGGGCTAGCCCTGTGTCTTAGAATAGGCAAAAAGAGAATCACAGAGACAGGGTGGGGAGAGGGGAAGCTGGGGCCAGGGCTGGAGTGAAGGAACGAATGGGAGGGAGATGGCAGAGATGAGCACGGGTGTGATGTGATAGGTGGCACCAACTGGAAGGGAACATGTGTGTGCACTCACAGTGAGCACACAGAGAGAGGTGCACAGCATGGTTTCCAGTCCATTCTCCCCACCATTTTGAGTTGTATATCACTGGGTCTACGCAGCCACTAAGTACCCATGACTTCAGCTTAATTTCACCACTTGGTTTCTCGACTAAGAAACTTTCTGCAGCCATCAGGAACTGCTTCCTTAGGAATTCATGGTTACACGTTTTTTCTTGGGCAGCAAAAACCCAGATCTGTTGGCATTAGTGGAATAATCTTTGATCTAAGACTCTTGTGTGATTGTTCTCTCTCTCTCTCTCTCTCTCTCTCTCTCTTTCTCTCTCTCTCTCTCTCTCTCTCTCTCGTTGGAGTCTCACTTTGTTGCCCAGGCTGGAGTGCAGCGACACACTCACAGCCACCACAGCCTCGGCCTGCTGAGCAGGTGATCCTTCTGCCTCAACCTTCCAAGTAGCTGGAACTACAGGTGCGCACCACTACACCTGGCTAATTTTTTTATTTACTGTAGAGACAAAGCCTCACCACGTTGCTCAGATTGGTGTCGAACCCCTAAGTTCAGGCAATCCTCTCGCCTCTGCCTCCCAAAGTGCTGGGATTACAGGTGTGAGCCATAGCGCCTGGCCCGATGTGATCTTAAAAGAGCCAAGCCAGCCTATTACTTTCATTGATTTATTACAAAACAGTGAGCCTCTCAGTGAGCAAGGAAACCTGTCATGTCTTATTGGGGAAATGGGTGTGTATTCTTTAGGATTAGATTCAGCTCAAGGATCAGAAACCCCAAATAATACTAGAATAATTATAGAAGTTTATTTCTCTTGTGCACGAAAGTGAGGTAGGCATTCCAAACCGTTTTAAAAAATGCAGATAAATCTTACAGAATTTATTTGAGCAAAGAACACTTCATGAGTTGGGCAGCACTCAGAATCAGAAGAGGTTCAGAGCACTCAGATGAGTAGTGTGAGCAGTGAGCTTTCATAGGCTAAACAGGAAGCATAGTAGAGAAGTCACCTGATTGGTAATAGCTGGGCATCTGCCTTATTTGAGCATGGTCTAATAAGTTGTCTGCCTGTGATTGGCTGAAGCTTGGCTGTTTGTGATTGGCTGGAACCTGGTTATTTATTACAAAAATACATATACTCCTAAGTTAGGTTTTGGTTTGTTTGTGTACTAAATTAGATTAAAGTTTTTTATGCAGGATCTAAAAATACAGAGACAGCCTCAGGATAATGGCCTCCTGCTTTTTTCATTTAATTTCCCCCATTTGGTGATCTCTTGATCTTGAGACTAGAACCTTGGGAATGGATGTCACTCCCTGTCACTATCTTAGTGGACTCATTAGGAATTCACAAGTCAGGATATCAGGTCAGTTGAATGATTTACGTTCTCCTTGTGGTTTTGTTGCTGTAATTAGAGTGAGACCATTTGGTTCACAGTGGATGGCTGCATACAAGCATTTAAGACTTTTGAGAGGACACAATGCCCCAGGGAGACTGCTATAATGACTGTCAGTAAGATAATGAAATAAAAGACTGAAATATGCTGTTTAACCCATGCACCCATGAACCCAACTAATTAAAATAAATCAAAGAATGAGCTGGTAAAGTAGCCTGTTTGTTAATTTTTTTGTGTCTGAGTTTCTACAATACCAGACATGTTTATCCAAGTACAGCATAAGGTGTTAGATATCACACATGTCCCTCTCGTTCATCCAATAGATAATTCAAGACAATTGTATCCCAGACAACTCTGACAAGGAAGTTTAGAGAAGTTTGTGGAGCAACTGTAGCCTTTGCAATAAAGTCAGCTATAGTAGCTAATGTTAGACACAGATTTCTAATCGTAACCTCATTTATACTAATGCCAAGCCAGAGAAGGAACATTCTACCAAAAGATGCCCACTCACAGGGATTTATACCTGCTGGCAAACTCCTCTTTATTCTGTAGTGCAAATTAAAGGTACATTAAAAAGGCATAGACCAGTGTTTAGTTTCCACTTGGTTATGGAGTGACAGGGTCAGAATTCCTGATTCACACTGACTTCTGTTCTCCTACTTATCGAAACATGGAGTTGTCAGTGCATATGGTTGATTATTAAATCCTTTACAGATAACTGAGTGTGGTGGCTCACACCTGAAATCCCAACACTTTGAAAGGCAGAGGTGAGAGGATTGCCTGAGCCCAGGGGTACGAGACCACCCTGGACAACTTGGTGAGATCTTGTCTCTACAATAAATCAAAAAATTAGCTGGGTGTGGTGGTACACATCTGTAGTTCCAGCTACTTGGAAGGCTGAGTCAGAAGGATCAACTGAGCCCAGCAAGTTGAGGCTGCGGTGGCTGTGAGCGTCCCACTGCACTCCAGCCTGGGTGACAGAGTGAGACTCTGAATAAAAAAGAAAAATCCTTCACAGATGAAAATATAATATCTTGTAGGGGCACACTAGACAGTTCCCTGTAGGATTCTTTGTGCACTAGGTATCATCAGTAGGGAAGCCCTGGTAGTATTTACCCAAGGCTCCACTACCGAATAATTACATAATTGGAGGATACTGACAATTAGAAAATTAGGGTTATGAATTAATCTACAAACTGTTGCATATTTTTCTCTTTGGCTTTCTTATTTAGTTCTGGCATAATTTAGCTGCAAAACCCTAGCTATGTGTTTTGCTTACTGTTAGATGTAAACAAGGAAGCTAAATATGTGAACTTAAAAGCCCAACCCTGTAGAAAAGACCAGATGTGCAATTGGAATAAGCAGTCATATTTGGAATATCAGTGACCAGCCATGGTGGCTCACGCTTGTCATCCCAACACTTTGGGAGGCCAAGGCGAGAGGATTGCCTGAGCCCAAGGGTTCAAGACCAACCTGGGCAACTTGGTGAGACCTCATCTCTAAAATAAATCAAGAAAAATTAGTCGGGCATGGTAGTGCACATCTGCAGTTTCAGCTATTTGGAAGACTGAAGTGGAAGAATCACCTGAACCCAGCAGGTTGAGGCTGCGGTGGCCGAGAGCATGCCACTACACTCCAGCCTGGGCAACAGAGTAAGGCTCCAAAAAAAAAAAAAAAAGGGAATATCAGTGAAATTTGTTATGAGGGAACTACAGGATCTCCCAGATGATGTAGGGATTTAGGTTTCATATGACATATCAGCATCATTTAGTTTCCTGTGGAAGCTATCTGTTGTAAAATTATAATCATAAGTAGGAAGATGGCCCAGGGAAAGTGGAAAAGGTTTCATGATGGCAGAGAAGTCTGAATCCATGATCTTGGGAAAGCTGTCCATGCCTCAGATGTCATCTGCTTCTGAGGAGAAATCTCCCTGATCATTTTTACCGTGAGGTCTCCAATGGGTATACAATTCGTAGTATTTGGAGGGGCCCTCTTGAGTTGAGAAATGTGACCCAAGGCTCCAGACCCTGAAGTTTTGCAGCACTGTAGGCCATGATTCCTAGGGTCCCTTCCAACAGAATTCAAGGGCAGTCTTTCTTTGGCGTTGTTTCCAAAAGACCCAATCTTTGGGTTCTAGATTGTGACAAGTCTGATTTTTATCATTTGATGGCTCACAACGGGCTTCTTTTACCTGGCGAAAATATGCTTCGGCATCGCACATAAGAGCCTCACAATACTGAGTTGTATCAGCATTTATAAGAGCTAGCGATAGATGAGGTTCTGTGGTTAAGGGCTTGGGTCCTCCAGTAATTATTTCACAAGGAGTCAATCTGTGTTTTCAGGGGGGTTGGATTTGATCACCAACAAGGCCATTGGGAATACCTTTGGCTAAAACAATCCAGTCAATTCAGTTAGTTTTGCCCAATACCATTGTGTTCATAGCATCTATTTAACTGTTTGATAACTTGTCTAGGGAGCTAAGTATCTATCACTGGAAATTTCTCTAGGAATGCCCCATAAAGGAAACTCAATTTTGTATAGCCTCTTAGCTACTGTTACAGCACTAGCCTCCTGCATGGGAATACTTCTATCTACGAGAGAATATAGCCCTTGGAGGGTGGCAATCAAGTGAAATCCATCTGGAAGTGTTCGAATGATTCAGTAGGTAGTGGACATGCATGTCTGACATTTTTATTGTCTACCAGGATTATGGATTTGACAAGACCAATCATTGGTATTGACCAGTTGAGCAATTTTTAGAACACATAGTCACCACACCAGTATTTTTTTCATAATCTGTATCATTTTCTCTACTCCATAATGAGTCGTGGTGTGCAAAGCTTTTTAACTGAGCTTGAAGGACATAGGAAGGACCAAGTGGCCATGCAGGCCCTCTAGGAGTCCATCCTTCATGTTGAACTGACATCCTTTTTTTTTTTTTTTGAGTCGGAGTCTCACTCCATTGCCCAGGTTGGAGTGCAGTGGCTCGCTCACAACCACCCCAACGTCGACCTGCTGGGCTCCGGCGATCCTTTCGCCTCAGCCTTCCAAGTAGCCGGAGCTACAGGTGCACACTACCACACCTGGCTAATTTTTGATTTATGGTAGAGACGAGATCTCGCCAAGTTGCCCGGGCTGGTCTCAAACCCGTGGGCTCAGGCAGTCCACTCGCCTCAGCCTCCCAATTTGCTGGGATGACAGGCTGAGCCACCGAACCTGGCTATATCCTTTTAAATGCCAGAGTAGTTTCTCCAACTCAGGTGCATTGCAGTTTTATTAAATGAGTTATCACAGGTAATTGTAATTGAATCAGTCGCAGAGAGTTCATTCAAATTTCTTATCTTTGTCTTTCATGCCATCAGTACTTGCTGATAGCATGTCATCAGCCACAGCGTTTCTTGGGTATTCAGTAATTCTTGCTTGATGTTGGGTTAGCAGTTTTATAAACCAATTCTTCTTCATCCAAGTTCTGAAAATTCTTTCTCAGTCTGATGGTATGATTTTAAAGTTGCCAGAAACCTGTTCTTATCAGGCTCCTTTTATGAATCTCCTCAAAATTAAACACTATAGGTTTATTGTTGCTTACAATAGCTTTCAGGAAAGTACCATAGTAGAAAAATTGACTCTCTGTAGATGACAAGACTTGAAATGGTCACAGTTAAAGATCTGATGAGAATTGACTGTAATATCATTGATAAGGAAATTATGTTATTTCTGCAACAATGTTTTAAGATAATAACTAGAATTAAAACTGATAGCGTCATACCAGGACCATCAGATTTCAAGAACTTCATACAATTTTTGAAACACATATTAACGTAATGTCCATACAGTGTGACTTTAAAAGGTTATATGTCAGACCGGGCGTGGTGGCTCACACCTATAGTCCCAGCACTTTGGGAGGCTGAGGTGAGAGGATTACCTGAGCCCATGGGTTTGAAAACAGCCTGGGCAACTTGGTGAGACCTCATCTCTACAATAAATCAAAAAATTAGTTGGGTGCGATAGCACGCACCTGTAGTTCCAGCTACTTGGAAGGCTGAGGCAGAAGCAGAAGGATCACCTGAGCCCAGCAGGTCGTGGCTACAGTGGCTGTGAGCATGCCACTGCACTCCAGCCTGGGTGACAGAGTGAGACTCCGACTCAAAAAAAAAAAAAAGGTTATATGTCAATGCTTTCCATGTAATTTAACATAACAAATAAGCCTAATAGTTTAACATCTCTTTTTTTATAAGGTGAGAGAATAAATTATTTTAAGAAAGTTCCAAAGGCCTATCTGGAAACTCCCAAAATTTGGGAGGCCAAAATATCTTAATTTATTCATTTAATTTTTTTTTTTTTTTTTTTTTTTTGAGTCGAGGTCTCATTCTGCCACCCGGGCTGGAGTGCAGTGGCACAATCACAGTTCACTGAAGCTGCAACCTTCTGGGTTCAGGCAATCCTCCCAAGTAGCTGGTACTACAGGTGCGTGCCACCACATCCAGCTAATTTTTTGTAGAGACAAGGTCTCGCTATGTTGCCCAGGCTGGTCTCAAACTCCTGGGCTCAAACAACCCTCCTGCCTCAGCCTTCCAAACTACTGGGATTATAGGTATGAGCCACCATGCCGAACCAAAAGGTCTTAATTTGGGGAAGTTGTCAAAATATCAAAAGGCTTAAAACACTTGATTAAAATAGGATTACAGGTCATTTATTTGCTTAACTAGTGTGATAATTATAAGACTTCAAAGGCAAATATAGAAAACTCCATGGAAGAGGCTATGAATTGTGCCCAGGCCTAGTAGGCAAGCATGCATGTTCCACGCATCCCATGATCACCTTGGGGTTGAAACTTAACATTTAAATGCATTAACATTAGGTTGAATACTTCATAAGGTGAGGCAGGACACAGAGGCCTCCTGTGCGCAACCTTTGTAAAGCAACCAGAACCAGTGCGTGGTCATCAGGAGGGAGAAATGCTGGTCAGTTGTATAAATCAGCAACGGAGCAAGTCCTCTGAAGAGGAGGTTTCTGTTGAACTATTAGAAAAGAAAGCCTCATGGCAGTTAGCAAGAAAGGGGGTGGAAGGAGGCATGTCCGGCCTCCAGTCCCATTATGGCTAGGAACTCAGTTTTTAAGGCTTCTCTGGGGTCTCCTTGACCAAGAGGGGTCAGTTCAGCTGAGAGGCTTAGGATTTTATTTTCATTGCTCACTTCTTAGATTTTTTGGCAGGCCTGAGAATGAAATTGTTGTTTGTACAGATTTCTCTCAACCTCAACTTCCATCCTTGATGATAAAAAATACTAATACCTTCTAGTTAGAGAGGTTGTCCTTCACATGGGAATTTGATCATACACCCATTCAACACGCTTGTTTTTAATGATGATCCTTGGATTGCTTATGAAATTAAATATTAAATAGCTAGCCACCACCTTAAGCATTTTCTTGCTAGCAAATATTGTCATATAGAGGTAACATGAGCTTATGTTATGTTTGTATTATCGTTAATGCTGATAACTCTGAAAACATGCCTGACAAACTTTAACTAGCATTAACCAAAGATTATCCCAGATCACATGAACTTGAAAGACATGCTGGGTTAGTTTCTATCTTTCTAAGAGTTTAAAGAAAGCTTATAATAAGCACTTATTTTTCATTAAGCCAGTTAGAGATCTTTTACAATTTTATTTTGTTAATACCATCTGAAGATTTTAAAAAATTACTCATACATACAAGCAGAAGCATATCATATGTATTTCATTCTAAAATTTTAGCCACAAAACTCACTAGTTTATTTAGTATCTGAATTTGAACTGTTTCTGGTAGATAGAAAAAGTTAAGAGTACTTGCTTAGGTAGCTAAATCTTTCTACTAATATTTGTGGACAGATTTTTTTTCATTGACCCAATTTCCAAATCTCTCTTTTTTTCTGCTTCTGAGTCATCTCTCCAAAATTTTGATTTTACCTAGATAGCTATCAGGTCCTAAAAAAGACCACATAGAAAAATTTACATTTCAAAGGCACAGAGCTTAGGCTTCAGGCTTAATTATCAATTGCCTAAAGAAAGAAAGAAGGATATGGGGGGGGGGGTGGCCAAAAAACCTCAGAATTCATTGATAAAATATTGTGCATTTATTCTTACATGTTTAAATTTCAGTCACCTTTAAAGTACTCTCTATTAGATGCTACACCGATCAAGATGCTTTTTCCACTGCTCAGTTTTTGAACTCGTCAGTATTGATTCCTTTTAGTACTTCTGCCATTTTTTGACTCACCTATTCCACATGGGCAGAAAAGCTTCCCTTTGAGGACTTTTTTCATCTCGGGAAACAAACAAACAAACAAAAGTTGCTAGGGGCAAGATCGGGCAAATACGGAGGGCAGGGCACAGAAGTCATGCTGTTTTGGGTCAAAAACTGCTGAACACTCAGTGCGGTGTGTTGGCAGGTGTACTTGTGAATCACCCGTCATGAGATGGGCAAATGCACTGAAAGAATCTCACCCCCCCAAAATTAACTGAAACCGAATGCAGCCTTTCACAACAATGCTAGGTACATTGATGCCGACAGGTTCCTAGAACACTTACCTAGCCAGCAAGCCCGAACTACAGGGGATCTGCCCTCCAAAAGATTATTTTTTGGGGGGGTACCCCCTTGTGTATAGGTAAAGAAGATGGCCAGGAAAAGCACCTTAAACCAAGGTAACGCTTGTGATGTAGATTTAATGCAATGCTTTCTCCAGTCAGGAGCGATTGAGTCTTCCTCCTATTCCTGGCGCAGGGAGGGAGGGGCACCTTTACAAATACTACAGTTTTATGCATTTATTCAGTGCCAAGGTACCCACAGAATAGCAGAAGTTCAAAGATCAACAATCCCTGCCCAAGCATCTAAATTCAGCGTCTCTCTCTCTCCTGCCACTGGACAGTGCTGGATAAACCTTGTCAAGTCCACAGATCCCCTTCCCAGTCTCCCATCCCTGTGGGCAATTAGTTCTTTCTTTAGAACTTGGAACATTAAACATTAGGGTACACAGCTCTTTCTCAACTTAGGTTTATGGACAGAAGGCCAGGGAGCGGGGTAGACTGTCCACCTCTTATGTGTACTTGACTTACGACTTAGCTTATTCTTCGACGTTGGAGATAAATATGACCATACTCTAGGATGAGACTCTTCCTGGTTAAGTGATTGACCATCTTGCAACTCATTATTGGTTGATTAGGATTCAAACTCAGATGTGTCTGACCCCAGATTCTATGTTGTTCCTACAGTTATGATTTTGTTTATAACACCCTGATTTTTCTCCTTTGACTGGAAAACCACCCTGACCCTCGGGGTGACTTCTGCAGACACTTAGGCTCATCCATTACATGGATTTTGCTAGTGTAACTCTCAAGGGGTCATAAGGCTTTGAAGTGCTTGCTGATTTTTTCACTGCACCCTCCTGTGCACCAATAATATATTGGACATGCAGCAGCAAGACCCACATCTCATTTCCCAACTATAACATCACATTCCCAGGAGACACAGTAAACTGCAGCTTGGTTTAGGAAAAAATAACGACTTCAATTATTCTTTTTCCAGGTGCCTTATTTCTTCTATAACTGAAATAGTCTGATGTATTTTGAGCTATTTTCTGTTCTGTGTAAAACATCCACCAACAGGGACCTGTGCTTTGTCAGAAAAAGCAGTATGTTTTTAGATATTTAGGTTTGATATGTTAACACAGAAGTAAAATTAGAGATGGTTAAGGCCCCGGAAGGAGTATTTAATCCATCCTGATTGAGTCTATCTTATTTTTAAAGGCCTTCAACCTCCTTTGAACTACTTCAGTACCTAACAGTCTGGACGTTCAGGAAATTCTTAGAATTAGCTAAGTAGTTAATAGTTTTATTAAACCAGTGGCTGTAAAAAGAGAGTTTTTCATTTTCAGAGTTTTTGTTTATTTTTTATTTTTATTTTTAGCAGGATTTATTGAGCGGACAGAAAAGCTCCCACAGTGGGAGGGGACCTGAAGGGGTTGCCCAAAGAAAATTTTTTAGCTGGGTTCAGTGGCTCAGCCTATAATCCCAGCACTTTGGGAGGCCAAGGTGAGTGGATTGCCTGAACCCACAGGTTCGAGACCAGCTCGGGCAACTTGGCGAAACCTCATCTCTACAATAAATCAAAAATTAGCCAGGTGTGGTGGCGTGCGCCTGTAGTTCCAGCTACCTGGAAGGCTGAGGCGGAAGGATGGCCAGAGCCCAGCAGGTCGACCCTGGGGTGGCCATGAGAGTGCCACTGTACTCCAGCCTGGGTGACAGAGTGAGACTCCAGCTCAAAAAAAAAAGAAAAAAGAGAGTTTTTGGTTTTTCATTTTTCTTTTCGTTACTCTTAATGTGACTGACCATGCCTTGATTTCATCACCCTTTCAGGTAATTATTATGATTTGATCAGTCTCTGTTATGGCATAGAATAATTTTCTGCATGATTCCCATGTGAGACTGGCCTCCCTAGATTATCTAATTTATTCTTAGAGGCAGCTGATAGCTGGACAGAGTTGATCCACTTCTACTTTTGTTAAATACTAGTAACACTTATTATAAAGTATAAAGCGTCCTTCTCATGCAGCTTAAAAGCTCCACATCAGATGAAGCTGGAATGCAGGAGCAGGACTTTCCCGTACTCAGAAAAAGGATGCCTCGTCTACTGGCGTGGAAAGATTTGGAGGATGTAGATACATTTAAGGACTAGGGAAGAACATGGAGGAAGTTCCTACCTGGAATCTTTTATTTCTCTACACAGTAGGGAGCAAGGTCATCTGACAAGAGGGAAGAAAGATGTGGGTGGAGAAGAGGAAGGTGAACTACAATGTTAAAGGATAAAAGTCGCTGCTGCAAGGACTGGGAACAAGAGTTGACTTGAGACACACCAAGGCGGGGCAGAGCTGAAGATACTGAATTGGTGGTAGAAGCCATCAACATCTCAGCGATAGAAGGAGAGGAGATAGAACTTTGATTAGATCTGGGGTCGGCATACAGTTGGGTGTGTTTATTATCAGGATAGGAAGCCAAGGGGATGGAGGGGCTGGACAAGAATGCAATTGACATTATAGATCACTGATTCATTCACTCATTATATAAATACTAAGCGATCATGTGGGAGACAGTGTGGCTGGATGAGGAAGGAGGTGAAGACAGGAGTAAATGGATACCTTTGGAGAAACTGAAGAGGTTAGGAGACTAGAAGTCTTAGGAGGTCAAGGACAAAGAAAGTGAGGGCATGAACTATCTGGAAGAATGGTAATGAGAGCCAATGCTTAAACAACCCTATGTGCAGAGCACTGTTCTGGATTCTTTGCACACATTAACTCATTTACTCCCATAGTACCCTGTGAGATAGACTATTATTATTCACATCTGATAAGCATGGAACTATTGAGTAGTTTGTCCAAGGTCTCCCAGCTAGTACATGGCAGAGCTGGGATTTGAATCCAGGCATTATGGCAACGAAGGCCAAGCTTTCTACGCTATGACATTCTGACTCCAGAAGGTTGTGGTCAGAATGAGATGCAGAAATTAAGATGGAGTAGTTCCAGCTGGTTACATGACCGTAGGGAAAGCCATAGGAGAAAGTAGCTAAAGCCAAGTGTGGGTGAAGGTCATGGGAGGCAAGATTGCTGGGTGCATCATCTGTGTAGTTACCCATGTCATTGCTGGAATGATGACAGAACTTGGGGAGAGAACTGGGGGCTAAAAGTATTCACAAGTGAAGGCTGGTGATCAGAAAGCCAGCAGTGACAAAATGAGATTGTTGATACAATCAGATGGCCCAGGTCCAAAAACTCAAGGGAAGACCTGTGGGTGGAGGAGGAGTCATTTGGAAATGCCGTCTTTGGGGGAGGATAATGCTAGTCCTTCCTTTCAACCCTTAAGTCTGGGGGCACTGGGAAGGAGTCAGACTTAAGCTAAGTGGGCAGAGAGGAAAAGAGTACTCCATGTGGGTTAAAGATATCTGGGGGCCAGGCTGGGTGGCTCAGCCTGTAATCCCAGCGCTTTGGGAGGCCTAGGTGAGCGGATTGCCTGAGCCCACGGGTTCAAAACCCACCTGGGCAACTTGGTGAGACCTCATCTCTACAATAAATAAAAAATCAGCCGGGCGTGGTAGTGCGTGCCTGTAGTTCCAGCTACTTGGAAGGCTGAGGCGGAAGGATCGCCGGAGCCCAGCATGTCGAGGCTGTGGTGGCCGGAAGTGGCCACTGCACTCCAGTCTGGGCGACAGAGTGAGACTCCAACTCAAAAAAAAAAAAAGGTATCTGGGGACTGACTTTCTATGCTGCAGAGTTCCAGGTATTCGGGAGAGAGGGGAATTGGAGGAGGCTGTGTTGAAGACATAGGAACCCAGAGAAAATTGGAATGAGAGAAGGGCAAAGGATGGGAGACCACAGGGGCCAACACTTTAGGTGATAGTTGAAGCATGGTTGAACTGTTTGCCTCTGAGGTTCAGTGTAGGCCAAGGTGCCAGGTAGTGGCTTAATGTTGATGGCCATCAGAAAAGTACTCTAAGAGGACCATGGTGGCCTTCCATCTGAGCTAGGACAATGAACATGCTTTCCGCAAGACAGTCAGCTTTCTCTTAGCCATGGCCATAAGCTATAGATAGGCTTATTCTGAGTCACACCTTCTATCCCTATGGAGCAAGAGTTCTTAACCTTTTCTGTGTCATCAGCTCTTTGGCAGTCTGGAGAAACTTATGGCCTCCATTTCAGAGGACTATTTTTAAATGCATAAAATAAAATTCATAGGATTACAAACAAAACCAATCATAGTTACATAGGTTATCAAGATGTAAAAAACAGATTTGTGGTATAGAAAAACACATGCTCCTTCATTGACACATGACGAAACAAGAACTATTTTATTAGCAGCCAGTCTGATAACAATGGTACTTCCAAAGAAATGAGCACTCACAATACACTGAGATACAATGTGCTGTGAAGATACCTATGATTTCGAACGGTGACATCATCTCAGGTACTGCTAATACTACTATCCCTTGTTGTCCACATGCATAATAGAAGGAAATGCTGTGATTCAGAGATGGCTGAAAATAAATATGTAGAGACCATCAGTTTCCAGTCTAGCCTGTAACTTAGAAGTAACAACTCCAACTGGGCTCGGTGGCTCAGCCTGTAATCCCAGCACTTTGGGAGGCCGAGGCGAGTGGATTGCCTGAGCCCGCGGGTTCGAGACCGGGCAGGGCAACTTGGCGACACCTCGATGCTACAGTAGATCAAAAAGCAGCCGGGTGTGGTAGCACAGGTCTGTAGTTCCAGCTACTTGGAGGGCTGAGGCAGCGGGCTGAGGTGGAAGGATCGCTGGGGCCCAGCAGATTGACGCTGGGGTGGCTGCGAGAGTGCCACTGCACTCCAGCCTGGGAGACAGAGCGAGACTCCAACTCAAAAAGGAAAACAATCATAAAGAAAAGTGACACTGAAAAACTGAAAACCCCTCTCTCTCTCTCTCCTTTCTCCTTTTATGTTTACTTCTTCCTTTCTTCCCTCCCTTTCTTCCTTCCCCCCTCCCACCTTCTTTCCTTCTTCTTTTGTTCATTTTAGGGATGCTATGATTTTTTTTTTGAACACCTCTTTTCTATTAAGATACCTGCCAGGCTCTCATTTAAGACCTCCATTTTCTCACAAACAAATTAAAAAGATAATCAATACTATGTCTAAAGTGAGTATCAACTGGAACTAAGTGAATGTACTTTGTGATATCTATTTGACTATGTAGATTTCCTTGCTGTACTTCTAGTTACTATGTTTTAAATAGTTGATGTTGCTGAAAATTCACCAATAAAGAGGTGACAAGAAACCTTAAACTTGAAAATATGAACCTGAACCTGATGGACAATCATGTCAGTATACATACTTTTCAGTATTTTACAGTTTCATATTAAAAAGACAATATAATTCATTTTAGTTTGAGTGACCCAGTTACTTCAGACATGAGTTTTATGAAAATTAACACGTCTTTGGACTCAAGAAGCTGATTGATGTTGGGATTTCAGTCCACACAAGTATCTGCTTTGTTTTGGGGGTGTTATTTAAATGCGCTCCTCCTTAATTAAACCAAAAAAAAGAAAAAGAAAAAGAAAACAAAACAAAAAAGTTACCTCACTTTTCCCTGATGTTCTAAAATACCCATGCATTGTGTTCTTTAGATGTTAGTTCATGTCACTGACATTATCCTGTTTACGATATCAGGCCATGGAGACAATGATATAGAGTCTGGCTCTTTCCAAAGTGGTCACTTTCCTTATTAGTGACAGGAAACTTGCTCTATAAGAAAATAACAACTTCTGTGGAATTTCAACTCCATTTTAAAAAATGTTTGTCTGCCAATAGAATGTTGACAAATAGAATTTGAATAAAGCAGACTCAGAACCAAATGTGAAATATTTAACCCCACATGTACCATAGCTCATTAACATAAACCTGCGTATTATTTAAACTTGTTTGTCAATTTTGTCCAAGCTAAGGCACTGGAATATAAATTTAGTTTCCAAAAAAAGAGAGGGAGAGAAAGACAAGATATTTGATTCAGTGTTAATTTTCCAAGAGAATCACCATTGCTCGAATAACTTGGAGTTAGTTCTCTTCTTAGTACAAAGACATTCTTTATACATCAGTTAGTTGTAGGCTGTGAAAGTGAAAGTCGACTCCTTACCAAGAATCTCAAGCATTGATATTTATATCTAGAAATATTAAAATGTTAAATCAATGCCATTATTTAAATGTTTGGTTGCATTTTTTTACCCCCTCTGGGAGAAAAGTGAGTTTCCTTCTGCAACCAGGCTTCAGACAGACAGGTGTTATCATTATTTCTGCAACCAGGTTACAGGGAGATGGGTGGTATTATTACCAAAAAACCCAAAGGCCATACAACTTACTCAGAATATATGCTCCACAGCCCCCCCCACCCCCATAGTCCTTGTTAATTTAGTCTTGGGGTGGGTGAAGGAGGATTAGGAGATCTTGAGTCATGCCTTTGTTATTTAGCCTTGGGGGTGGGTGGGGGGCTGTGGAGGATATATTCTGAGTAAGTTGTATGGCCTTTGGG
>CAUYQG010230000.1:0-15065 GCA_963574415.1 Tarsius wallacei
TTTAAATCTTTTTTTTTTTTTTTTTGATTTGGAGTCTCACTCTGTCTCCCAGACTGAAGTGCAGTGGCACGCTCCCAGCCACCACAGCCTCGACCTGCTGGACTCCGGCGATCCTTCCGCCTCAGCCTTCCAAGTAGCTGGAACTACAGGCGAGCGCTACTATGTCCTGCTGATTTTTTTGATTTATTGTAGAGACGAGGTCTCGCCAAGTTGCCCAGGTGGGTCTCAAACCACAGGCTCAGGCAATCCACTCGCCTTGGCCTCCCAAAGTGCCAGTCTGGGATTACAGACTGAGACACCATGCCCGGCCGCTTTTAAATTTTTTGAGGGGCTAGGCCTGGTGTCTGCAGTCTATAGTCCCAGCTGTTTGAGAGGCTGAGGCAGGAGGATTGCTTGAGCCCAGGACTGTGAGGTTATAATGAGCTGTGATTATATCACTACACTCCAGCTTGGGTGACAGTGTTAAAAAAAAATATATATATATATATATATATATAAACTGTTGCTGAAAAGGCTAGTTTGACCTGAAATAGCATATTACTCTGAAAAAATAAATATACCAATAGTTAGAAAAGAGGAAGGTAGTGAGAGCATAGTAGACTTCAGAACGGGTTTAAGTAAAAGTCATCAGTTCCCTTGAAGTTCAGATCCAGGAAGCATCATGAAATAATGTGGGGGATGAGATCTACCTTTGTTTCATAGTTTTTTTGTTTAAGAAAAACTTTTAAATTGCCAACAAGTAAACTGAAAACAGTGGGCTGCTTTTAACTTAGAACATCAAAACCTTGGACTTCATAAGATATTAAACTTAAGACTTGATATGAATTTAATATTGGGTATTTAGAAACACTAGTATCAGTTTACTTTTAAAGAGGATTTGAACGCACAGGTAGAAAGTTCTTTACGTAAGTGGCATGCATAATGGTGATCGTTGCTGCTCTAGGTACTGCATAACACTGTGACGAGACTAGAATTTTGTATTCTGGCCATCCTTACAAACAGGTGACAGAATCTCAGGAGACTTCCCACATGGCCTACACTGGTGCTCACGTGCACATTGTTTAAACCCTCAGGGCCCCTAGGGTAGGCAGCTTTAACAGGGGAATTATTCTGAGATGAATGAGAGAAAGAGAGAACTTTGTGAATGACATTCCAACATTGGCCCAGATGCTCACCATTATCCCTCTATAATAATAGTAGCCTGTGTTTATTGAGCACTTTCTGTGTGCCAGCCGCTCTCACAGAGCTTTCCATGCGTTGCCTGGCTCACTCTTCGCCACCATCACCTGAGGAAGAGACTCTTGACCTGTTTTCTGCAGAAGACGAAACAGAGGCCCGTGGGTCACATGGTTACCAAGGGGCAGGACCGGCACCAAATCCAGCCAGTCTGACCCTAAAGCCTGTAGTGCTCTACAGCATGCCTTTGCGCCACCCAGCAGAAAACGGAATAAAGCGTTGCGTTCAGACACCAAGATCCCTTGCCACTGATAAAGACACACCTAATATCGTCCTTCACCTCTGACCGTGAAACGGTTCTGGCATCTGCATGAAAGCTGCTGCTCGGCAACTCAAGTAGCCCCCTCCTCATCTCAGTTACTTTTTTGAGAGTCAGTCATGGCAACCCTAGACCTCTTGATGTTTTTCATCATCTTTCTGCAAAACTTTAAAGGGATTCATAAGAACTCATGTATTTGGCAAAAGAACACTTCACTGAAGTTTGGTAATGCCTTCATTTTGCTTTGGCGTCCTTATCTGTTAAATTTAGTACCCGTGTATGTGTGGGATGTATTATGTGAGCCATTTTTGCAAACGTATGTCTGAGTATATACGCAAAGGGAGATTTTGTGGAATGATGTTCATAATGGCTATTTCTAGGTGATAGGATCTTTGGATTTTACTTTGTGTTTTTTTGTATGACTTGATTTTTTAAAATAAGATTTGACTTTTTTTTCTTTTACAAAATCAATAAATTCTTTCAAAAAAAAAGTTGTCGTGAGTTCAAGCAAACCCTGCAAAACGGAATTTGGGGATTTGAAGCCTAAATCATTGCCAGGGTTTTAACCAGCTACCTACGTTTTTGAAGCCTTACTTTCTCTATTTAAAATGTGGATCATGTAATATAAAATAACAAGTTAGGGTATTAGAAAGGAGAAGAAATGAGTGGGTCTCACAGTGAATGATGTATTTGTAAATATTCAAGCTTCTTATAACAGAGAGAGTCTAAAATGCTGTTTTCAGAAATTATCTATCAGGTTGGTAGTTTATATTCTGAAATCCTGTTAGAAATGCCACCAAGATCTGCCCTGGATTTATATGAATCCATCATCTTTGTCATATTATTTTTTTTTTTTTTTTTTTAAGGCAGAGTCTCACTCTGTCACCCAGGCTGGAGCACGGTGGCACACTCACAACCACTCCAGCGTCAACCCACTGGGCTCCAGCGATCCTTCCGCCTCAGCCTTCCAAGTAGCTGAACTCCAGGTGTGCACTGCCACACCTGGCTAATTTTTGGTTTATTATAGAGACAAGGTCTCACCAAGTTGTCCGGGCTGGTCTTGAACCCACAGGCTCAGGCAATCCACTCACCTTGGCCTCCCAAAGTGCTGGGATGACAGGCTGAGCCACCGAGCCCGGCCGATAGTCATTTTTTAAAAGAAAACCTAGACAGTATTCATGCCCCAGTGTAAGAAGTAAGGTGATTTAATTGAGCCAGATCATTTTAATATTTTAGAAGTTCATTTACAGCTCTCCCGTGCAGACGAATGTCAGATAATTCATGTAGATACTTCATCTTCAAGGAGGTGGAGCAGAGCTCCCCAGTCTTTGAGGGCTGCACCTAGTGGCTTCCTTTCAGAGTGAGGAATGGAAAAGCCTGACAAGGAGCACTTCAGCCAGGCGACCAGGGTGTGTTTCCACTGTGGGAGGTCAGCGGGCGCAGTGGCTCGTCCTCAGCACTTTGGGAGGCCGAGGCGGGAGGGTTGCTTGAGACCTGCCTGGGCAACAAAGCAAGACTCTGTCTCTACAAAAAATCAAAAAATTAGTCATACATGGTGTGCCTGTAGTCCCAACTGCTTGGTAGGCTAAGGCAGAAGGATCACCTGAGCCCACCAGGTCAAGGCCGTGGTAAGCCATGATCATGCAACTGCACTACACTCTGGGTGACAGGATGAGACCTTGACACCCCCCGCCAAAAAAAAACAATGACAACAACAGTGGGAAGTCATGTTGATAGTAGGCATTCTTGGTATGATGTGATGAAAATGGCACTTTATTTTTTGAGTCGGAGTGTCACCCTGTCGCCCAGGCTGGAGTGCAGTGGCACGCTCACGACCACCGCAGACTCAACCTGCTGGGCTCAGATGATCCTTCTGCTTCAGCCTTCCGAGTAGCTGGAACTATAGGTATGCGCCATCATGCCCAGCTAATTTTTTGATTTATTGTAGAGACAAGGTCTCACCAAGTTGCCTCGGCTGGTCTCGAACCCCTGGGTTCAGGCAGTCCTCTCACCTTGGCCTCCCAAAGTGCTGGGATGACAGGCTTGAGCCACCATGCCCGGCCGAAAACAGCACTTTACCTCTGTGGTCTTCCTCCCCAAAACCCATCATCCCACTCTGGTAATGAGAAAACCATTGCACAAATCCCAATTGAAGAACATTCTACAAAACATTCTGACCAGCACTTCTCAAAAATGGCAAGATCATCAAAACCCAGGAAAGCTGAGAAACTGTCAACAACCAAGAGGAGCCAAAAGAGACATGTCTAAATGTTGCGTATCCTGGATGGGATACTGGAACAGAAAAGAAAAAGGACTCTGGATAAAAACGGAGGAGACTGGATCAGTTCATTAATTGTAGCAAATATACTGTAATAGTGTAAGATGAGATGATGGGCGTCTATGGGAACTCTTTATAGACTATTTTCATAATTCTTCTGTAAACCTAAAACTGTTCTAACAAAAATAAGGCTTTTTAAAGTTCATTTTAGCCTTTTGTGACTTTATTTTGAAAGTCTTGGCCAGGCATGGTGGCTCAAGCTTGTAATCCCAGCGCTTTGGGAGACCTAAGTGAGAGGATTGCCTGGGCCCAGGGGTTTGAAAACAGCCTGGGCAACTTGGTGAGACCCTGTCTCTACAATAAATCAAAAATTAGCCAGGCGTGGTACTGTAGTTCCAGCTACTTGGAAGGCTGAGGCAGAAGGATCGCTGGAGCCCAACAGGTCAAGGCTGCAGTGGCTATGAGCATGCCACTGCACTCTAGCCTGGGCGACAGTGAGAGTGAGACTCCGACTCAAAAAAAAAAAAAAAAAGTCTTTGCACAATCGTCTGTAATGCCCATGAAAGCACTGTGTCTCCTGAATTATACAGATTCGTGATATTAGAAAACTTCATCCTGCCACCCCAGATGCAAAAGAAAAAAGTAAAAATAATGTCCTATATGTCATCTCCATCAACACCGAGCCTCTCCTTAAGTTTTGTAGTCATCAAAATTAACAGCTGTGCGAGTCATTTTCCAAAGGGTCAGATAACATCACTCCAAGACACTATCCTGACTTTTTACAACAGTGAGAAAACAAACATTCCAATCACTAGCTTTTACATAAATCATATCTGTGCATATATTTAAATATATAGCATGTACATACATACCTAGGCATACAAAGGGTAAGGACTGTATGTCAAAAGTTAAGGGCCACATGAACAGAAGAACAAGTAAGTTTGTGCACCGGGTAGAAATATAAAACGTAGCCGGGCGTAGTGGCTCAAGCCTATAATCCCAGTACTTTGGGAGGCCGAGGCGAGAGGACTGCCTGAGCCCAGGGGTTTGAGACCAGTCTGAGCAACTTGGTGAGACCTTATCTCTACAATAAATACAAAATTAGCCAGGTGTGGTAGCGCATGCTTATAGTTCCAGCTACTTGGAAGGCTGAGGCGGAAGGATCACCGGAGCCCAGCAGGCGGACACTGGGGTGGCCGTGAGACTCCGACTCAAAAAGAAAATAAAATGTAACTGGAGGGGGACAGTGTACAAAACAAGTTTTCAGGAGATTTGCTAGTTAAGCAACGCTGTCTTTGTGTCCATAGTGCACGTTCCAAGAGATTTTGAGCAAAATATAGAGCACACCATCCGCCCTGGCATCGAAGATAAATTCCTGTATTGCCACATGGCAGCAGTTTTTGTGACTCTGCTGATCTCTGTCAGTCAGAAGACTGAGTCATTTGGCAACAGGTGATGGAAAATAGAAAACGTATAGGCAAAGGGAACCACAACATCTTGTGAAATTTTCATGATCAACGGGGATTTCTTACCTTCCTTTCAGATTACGGTTCGTTTTTAAGAGATAAACTAATAAGGTCAGCCAGTTACTACTAAGACACAATACGTGCATATGTGATCTTATGAGTTCTTTTCCAAGAAAATAATGACAATGAGTTCCAGGAAAAAACTGCTCCTATTATCTTTGGTGCTTCTGAAAGAAAGTACCAGGTTAAATATAAAAATTTTGTCTGGTACTATTATTATTGCTACTATTATTTAATAATGCTTAACTTTAATTTTTTTTTTTTTTTGAGTCGGATTCTCACTCCGTCGTCCAGAGTGGAGTGCAGTGGCACGCTCCCGGCCACCGCAGCCTCGACCTGCTGGGTTCCGGCGATCCTTCCGCCTCAGCCTCCCAAGTAGCCAGAACCACAGGTGCACGCTACCACACCTGGCTAATTTTTTTTATTTATTGTAGAGATGAGGTCTTGCCAAGTTGCCCGGGTGGGTCTTGAACCCACGGGCTCAGACAATCCACTCGCCTCCACCTCCCAAAGTGCTGGAATGACAGGCTGAACCACCAAAAAAATTAAAATTTTTTTTAATTTGAGACGTATTGCGTTGAATGAAACCACAGGATATAATTGATTTATCTTGTTCTAAGTTTAGAGTCCTGTTACAAATGTGAGAGGAGAAACACACAGGACAAGTTTTCCAGAGTGCCATTCAGTTATAGTATTTTCAGCAGATGGTGGGCTGTGTGAAGGTGTTAAATACAAACACAAGTTTGAATGTGAATGGAATAAGAATAGGTCTTTTTTTGTTTTGTTTTTTGCTTTAGTAAAAAAATATGAACACACATATTCTCAAACATATATATGCATAGACATACATATATGCCTTCATGCACTAAGTCAAGCTTGGATATAATCTTTGGATGAAAATTTAACTGTTGCCGGGCTCAGTGGCTCAGCCTGTAATCCCGCGCTTTGGGAGGCCGAGGTGAGTGGATTGCCTGAGCCCGCGGGTTCGAGACCCGCTTAGACAACTTGGCAAGGCCTCATCTCTACAATAAATCAAAAAACTTAGCCAGGCATGGTAGCACACGCCTGTAGTTCCAGCTACTTGGAAGGCTGAGGCGGAAGGATCGCCGAAGCCCAGCAGGTCGAGGCTGCGGTGGCCGGGAGCGGCCACTGCACTCCAGTCTGGGCGACAGAGTGAGACTCAAACTCAAAAAAAGAAAATTTAACTGTTGTCCTTTGAGAAACTACGTCACTGTTTCTAAGAAATTATATATGCGATAAGTTGTACCTTTGCGCCTTTCTTATAGCAGCTGTTTAAAATACAAATCGGGAGATGAACGAGGAAAGTCCCCTGTGTTTCAAATCCACGCTGCAGAGGAAAGTAGGAAGAGGGCCAAGCCGGCCCCTGGGGGCCTCCTGGGTTCCGTAGATTAACCTGGAGACAAGGCATGCAGCTCGAACCCTTCCCCCTTGAGCAGCACAGGCGCGGTCAGACCTATTCCAAACACGTGGAACTTAGCGAGGCCACCTGCTCCTGTGACAGGACAACGGCCCCTGGACCACCAGCCCTGCTGCTCCAAGTCAGCACCAGCTTTCCTTCACAACAGATGACAAGCTTTCTGCTAGAAGAGTTTCCGGGCAGGAGAGAGCAAAAAGACTCTGAACTTCACATCTGCAACAGAAGCTCGTAAGTGAGGAACAAAACGGACAAATTAAAAAGCTGAAACTGAAATCAGTCGGAGAGTAGAATCAAACAACGATCACGTAGACAGCAGCCCTGGAGAGACAGCATCACCTGGCAGGGGTGTGGGCCCCGAGTGCTATGCAGCCACCAAGCAGTAGAGGGGAAGTTCTGCCCAGAGGCTCATGCATGCCTTAGAGGTGACCAACCTTGGTGAATGTGCGCGCACAACTCAACAGATGAATCTGGAAGCCTCAAGATCTCCATCTCTCTTCCTTTTTTTTTTTTGAGTTAGAGTCTCACTCTGTCATCCAGGCTGGATGACGCTCATGGCTACTGCAGCTTCGACCTTCTGGGCTTGGGCAATCCTTTCGCCTCAGCCTTCTAAGCATCTGGAACTACAGGTGTGCTCTACCACGCCGAGCTAATTTTTTGATTTATTGTAGAGATGAGGTCTCACCATGTTGCCCAGGTGGTCTCGAACCCGCAGGCTCAGGCAATCCACTCGCCTCAGCCTCCCAAAGTGCTGGGATGACAGGCTGAGCCACCAAGCCCAGCCTGCCTGACTCATAAAAGATGGAAGCCAACCAGAAGATCCAGTTTTCCCGATTTGTCTTACTCGTAGCTGAGACAGCATGTTGAACTGGAGTTTAATGAAGGATGTGTCCACCAATAATATTTAATAGTATTTTGTAGGACTAAGAGAATTAAAGTTAATATCAACTATTAGAAGAAAGTTCTCAACTCCATGTCCTGTGTTAGTTGACACCAGAAATGAGTGAACAACAGATTTTAAGTGCTGAAGCGGTTATGCCGAACAGTCCAGGGGGAATCTGTGAGGAGACTGAGAGGAAGCAACTGGAAGCCTTTGCATCACACAACTTCTACAACACTGAGTTTTTAAAAACTGTGAACCTATATCACTTTTGGTAATTCTTTAAGGTTTTAAAATATGTAGAAAATAAAATTTAAAATGTTTTCAAGAGCCTTCCAGACACATACATAATCACATATTCAGCAGTACCCAAGATAGACTTACAAGAGCAAGCTGAGAAAAAACAAGCCACTGACAAATGGGAGTATTTAAAACAAGTGTCTTTCAAACTGTTTAAGTAAATCATGAAACATCCATAGAAAAGAATAATAAGCCTGCTGGGCACAGTGGGTCATGCCTGTAATAACTGCCCCTTGGGAGGCCAAAGCTAGAGGTTCGCTTGAGGCCATGAGTTTGAGACCAGACTGAGCAACACAGCGAGACCCTGTCTCTATAAAAACAACAACAAAAAGAATAATAAGCAGCTGTGAAAAAGAACAAGGAAATATGTATTTAACATTAGAGAAAGATCTCTAATGTACATGAAGTGACACCAAGCGGCCAGGCTCAGTGGCTCAGCCTGTCATCCCAGCACTTTGGGAAGCCAAGGCAAGTGGATTGCCTGAGCCCGCAGGTTCAAGACCAGCCCGGGCAACTTGGCAAGACCTTGTCTCTACAAGAAATCAAAAATTAGCCAGGCATGGTAGCATGCACCTGTGGTTCCGGCTACTTGGAAGGCTGAGGTAGAAGGATCACCAGAGCCTAGCAGGTCAATGCTGGGGTGGCCGGGAGCATGCCACTGCACTCCAGCCTGGGTGACGGAATGAGACTGCAACTCAAACAACAACAGTAAACAAGCAAAATGCAGAACAGTGTATATAATATATAACATATTGCCATTTGTGGTGGGAAAAACTATATGTGCCTTGTCTTGTGTACACCGAATAGCTCTAGAAAGATACACAAAAACCTAACCCCGGTGTTTGCCTCTAAGGAGGGGAAATGGGCAGATGGGAGACAGAATTTCTTTTCAATATATTCCATTTCATACCTTTTGAATGTTCCACTACTATTTGCATGTATTACCTACCAAAAAATGAGATTTCTCTCTAAGAGAAGGGATGCTGTAAAAAATGAAAGGGCATTTTTAGAGCATGTTTTGGGTAAACAGAAGAGGCCAAACTGAAAGAAACCGGAGTCTGTTAACTGGGAAGTCAGAAGGCACATTGTAGAAATATGGTCATTGCTGACAGAAGGAAAAAGAATAAAGTCCATCCACTGCATTTAAGTAAGTAAAAAGATGCTAGACAAAAGGACTAAGCAGGAGAGAATACTGGAGCTTAACCAAAAATTATACAAAGAGAAATAAAATTATCTGTGGAGTAAAGCTTCAGAATGTTGTAACGTCACCATGAAACATACAAATTTTCAAGTGAACTTTATCATATTTAGAAATCTGTAAAACAATTTCCGTTTTATAAAAACTGACACACACATACACACACTGTAAGCAGCCCATGAGACTCGTGAGATAATTCTGAACTGTCAAGGCTATTTCTTTTTTAGGGGTCATTCTTTGCATTTTTACTGTCCTAAATTTACCCCTTCAAGTCACAGCAATGCCTACTGAGCTTTTTTTTCTTTTTTCGTTTTGTTTCCAACCAAATCTTTTGTACATTTCTGGAATTTAAGCCACCTCAGTTACCGCTGCTGATCTATAACACCATTGCTTTGAGGGATTAAAGCAGGTTTTTTGTAAAACACTTACTTAGATCGAGCTATCTGAGTTGAGAAGAATATCCTGTTTGAGTTGGGGAATCTTTTTTATTTTTTTACTTTTTATTTATTTTTTTTGACCTTGAGTTGTTTTGATTTCCCCTGAGAGCAGTAATCTTCAGCAAGTGATATTTTTTAAAAGCCCCCAACACACCACAAAACATTCCAAGTGATTTTAACTCCTGAATGAGGTTGGGCTACCTGAGTGACTCTCTCTCTTCTCTTCTTTGGCAGAAAGGATTAGAAACCTCCACAGAACTTGCTCTCTATTAAAGTGGAGTGCTGTGCATTCACTGGCAAGAGGTGAATTGTTTTCAGATTACATGCGAAAGAGTGTGTGTGTTTCTTTCCCACATCAAAGACTTGGATGGAGGCAGTTCTGAGTATTGCCAGGGATGCAAGAATTGGTGCTAAAGTGATTAGCAAAATTGCTTTTCTGCAAAAGAAGCACAAAACATTACCTAGGGATTAGAGGAGGAGAGGGCAAGATTAAGGGTGATGTTGAATTTGGGGTAGAATATCTCCCCCATCTTTTTCAAATCATGCTTCAAGGATTCTGTGCCCCTCCTTATGGAAACCTGAACAAATCAAAGTCTTGCTTTCTGAAGTCTTGTACACAGGGGCACTGACAAGGTGAAATTAAAACGACAAACGTCGGCAGCACTCACAAAGTGACTTTCCTATCTTTAGCTCACGCTACAAATGTATTTCGGATGTATTTTATCCAGCATACGCCAACGACTCCGTTGATCAAAGCCTCTTTCATTGGCAACTGGTTTGTGTGTTCACCTGTTGGGCTTAAGTGATGGTGTTTCACAGAATCTCTAGGGTTGCTCTTCAGTGTCAGTAAGTCTGAACTGGATTCGTCTGGCATCCCTTTTCCCATGTGTCTTCTGCCACCAAAACCTTCGTCTAGCCTAAGTGTCAAAAAGCAACAGAAGCTGTATTCTGAATAGTGGAGGGAAAATCGTTCAGCAAACCTCACAATTCCCAGTTTGGCGAATTCTTTTCAGCGGTATCTCTGAAATGCCCCCGTGGCATTTTCTGGTACTCAGCATTTTTTCGATCTCTTTCACAAACCAAGCTCAGTCTCTCCCGGCTTTAGTCTCCCAATCAGCGGCAGGCAGAGGCAGATAGGCACGTAGATCTGTTCTTAAGTGAATAAACTTCTTTCTGCGGCTTTCTTCCTTTAAAACATTACGTCCAAAAGAGGAATGAAACATACACGTGGATAGGTGGCAAAAAGCGTAAAGCTGAGTGAAATGAGCAATGTAGATTCAGAGTAACATATACAGTATGATACCATTTCTGAAAACATTTCAACACAAAATATCACAGTTCTTAAGGACCACATATGCATATGGAAACGTGCAAAACATAGAACAGAATTATTACGCTCAAACTCACGGTAGTGCTGCCTCTGGGAAGAGGGGTGGAAAATGAGATTTGAAGTAGTCATGAAAGGGAATTTCAGCTACATCGATAACGTTTATTTCTTTTGAAAGGAAAAGAGCCGTTAAGCTCAGATGATTCACTTACGCATAGTTAGGGGATGTGAAGTGTCCTTGAAATTCTAGTCTCAAAAACACAACAGAAGTTTGAGATCGCATCTTTGTCCTCATAAATCGTTCTTTCCCTCAGCGTAAACATCTGTGTGTGTGTCAGACACTAGTTACGTTTCACTTTCCTTAAACAGCAGTAAAACTCGTTCTGAATCCATTCGGTAATCGAGAAGACTTGTTACCCCCTTTCCTGCCGTGACGTCATTCTCATAAATGAACGTACTGTGGTGATGGGGATTCACATGTGTGTGTGTGTGTTCTGTAAAGGATGAGACACACTGCGGAGCCGTCAGGAGAAAGAATACCTAGGTACGTAAGTACGGAAGCGCTGTTTGCTGGCCACCCTGCGGGCAACAGTTTGGGGCGTTTTCATTCCAAAACCTCCTTCCTGTGGTTGCCTGTTTGACTTCTTCGCTTTCGGGAACTTGTCCAGAACAGTCATTTTTGAGAACAATCATTTTTGATCTGTCTTCCCCTTGGGGTCCCGCAAGGTCACTAGACATAAGATAGCTGTGAAATTTGACATTGTTCCCATGTAAATGCTTGGCTCCAGCAAGTGCAAGACGGGGACGCTCGGGGCGGGCCTGCCACGGCCAGGCCCCCCGAGACCCACCAGCTCTCCAGGCTTCAAAGCCTGCATCCTTGATCTCGCTCAAGAATGTTTTTGAATTCTACGTCTATCTAGTGGTGGCCTGCAAAGATCGACTTGGCTTTTTCTTTCTTCCTTTTCTTTCACACTTGATCAGTGAGATTCTGTTTGTGGTGGGGGTTTGCCCCCCTCGGTCTTTAATTCTTTCACAGGTGGTTTCAAAGTGTCCCTCCTCAGCCACTGCTTTCTATAAACAAGCAGGAATTCGGGAGTTGCAGTCACCGATGGCTCTCTGCACAGGGCCATTCGCCGCTCACTTTGAACATGGACTGTTTTGTGGGCAGCAAAGTACAGTTCTTTTTCACAGATGAGATTAGTGGCTTGAGGGGAGGCTGACGGGAGGGGAGTGTTTTCTCGTTCTTTCTTCTTTTTCTTTTTTTTTTTAACCGGTGAGCCTTTGTGTTGTAACTCATTTTAGCAGATGCAAGAAATTTCTTTATTTTACACTCAGCTGCACCTTTGGTTAAGGATGACATGGCACCAGGCAGAAGGTGCTGGGAATGTGCCGATTTCCTCATTAATTCTGGCTCCAGCATCCCAAGGAGAAGGGTAAGAGGTGAAGATCAGGTGGTGACAGGAACGAACATGGTGGCATATCCGAGGGATCAAACCGTATACATTCTAGCTACGACTTCTGGTCTGCCGCGGGGCTGAGATGTCAGTCTTATCACCGCCGCTTCCTCTATGGGCTGAAAAATCGCTCTCCGTGTCTCAGTTCCTCTGAGATGAGGTTTTAGAGGGAGTGGCGTTCTGTCTCTTATCAATAGCAATCGTTGGTCAGTTCTCACATGGATCCTGAGAGCTGGGGAGTGGGTGGACTCACACCACAGTGAATTCTGTAAGAAAAAGAAAAATAGATGGAGGAGAAACACAGAATTAAGGCCCGAGAAGCATGGCCTTTGTGCGGCTCAAATCGCAACAGATAGTTTCAATATTTTAAAATACTTTTTTTCTCTTCATAAATGTAACACCCTTTCACAGAATCAATGAAAAAGCCACACATTGTGTCCATGCAGCATTAGCAAAAAACTGCAAATCACCTAAACGTCCATCAGCAGGAACTCAAAGGCGGATGTATTTATGTAATTCTCTCTTGTATGAGTAAAAACCAATGTTGACCAGCCTCCCCCTGGGGCCCGCTGCCTCTCCCCTCTCGCCCGGACTCCAGCCGCACCTTGGCCTCACTGCCTCTCCCCTCTCGCCCGGACTCCAGCCTTGCCTGGGCGCGATGTGGACCCCAACGGCTGCTGTGGCTGGAGGCTCCCGCACCTGCGCCGGCTCCTGCAGGTGCACAGAGTGCAGATGTGTGTCCTGCAGGAAGAGCTGCTGCCCCTGCCTCCCCGGGGGCCGCACCAGGGGTGGCCAGGGCTCGTCTGCCTGGGGGCATCGGACAAGTGCAGCTGTGGCACCTGATGTCGGGAGACCCTGATCCCAGAGGAGACGGAGCAGCGTGTACGCACCTGGATTTTTTTAATGCAACCATGACCCTTTTGCCACATTTATTTGTTTATTAAATATGTGAATTGTCATAAAAGTTTTTTGGACTTGAAAATAAATAAAATAGGCCGGGCTTGGTGGCTCAGCCTGTCATTCCAACACTTTGGGAGGCCGAGGTGAGTGGATTGCCTGAGCCTGCAGGTTTGAGACCAGCCCAGGCAACTTGGTGAGGCTTCATCTCTCCAACAAATCAAAAATTAGCCGAGTGTGGCTGTGCGTGCCTGTGGTTCCGGCTGCTTGGAAGGCTGAGGCGGAAAGATCGCCAGAGCCCAGTGGTTGACGCTGGGGTGGTCATGACCGTGCCACTGCACTCCAGTCTGGGCGGCGGAGTGAGACTCCAACTCAAAAAAAAATAATAAAATTAAAATTAAAAACAATTTTAAGAGATTTTAAAAACAAAGGCAGGGGTAGTGGCTCACGCCTATAATCCCAGCCCTTTGAGAGGCCAAGGCAGGAAGACTGCTTGAGCCCAGGAGTTCAAGACCAACCTGGGTAACATAGCAAGAACTCATCTCCACAAAAAGTGAAAATATTAGCTGGGAATGGTGGTACACACATGCAGTCCCAGCTACTTGAGGAGCTGAGACAGAAGGATCACCTGAGCCCAGGAGATCGAGGCTGCAGTGAGCCATGATCGTGCCACTGCACACCAGTCTGGGCGGCAAAGTGAGATTCTGACTCAAAAAAAAAAATTAAAAACCAAATACATAGACGATAACTAAAAAGAAAAAACCTACAACTCAGCCTTCCATATATTATTTTAAATACATACATTTATTTATTTGACAAGTAAAAAGTGTAGTGTTTATAGTATACCACGTGATTCTTTTTTTTTTGAGTTGGAGTCTCACTCTGTCGCCCAGACTGGAGTGCAGTGGCATGCTCATGGCCATCCCAGCCTCTACCTGCCGGGCTCAGGTGATCCTCCCACCTCAGCCTTCCAAGTAGCTGGGACTACAGACACGCGCCACCACGCCCAGCTAATTTTTAGATTTATTGTAGAACTACAGGCGCGCACCACCACACCCAGCCCGGGGGTTCGAGGCTAGCCTGAGCAACTGGGTGAGATCTTATCTTCCATGTAGCTGGAATTAGAGGCACGCGATACCACACCCAGCTTATATTTGTAGAGGAGAGTTCTCACCAAGTTGCCCAGGCTGGTCTCAAACCCCTGAGTTCAGGCAATCCTCTCACCTCGGCCTCCCAAAATGCTGGGATTACAGGCGGTTATATACTTTCAAACATTAAACAACGGGCTGGGTACAGTTGCTCAGGCCTGTAATTCCAGCACATTGGGAGGCCAAGGCAGGAGGATCACCTGAGGCCAGGAGTCAAGACCAACCTGGACAAAATAGCGAGACCTTGTCTCTACAAAAAATAGAAAAATTAGGCCGGGCTCGATGGCTCAGCCTGTAATCCCGTGCTTTGGGAGGCCGAGGTGAGTGGATTGACTGAGCCCGCAGGTTCAAGACCCACCTGGGCAACTTGGCGAGACCTCATCTCTAAAATAAATCAAAAAATTAGCCGGGCGTGGTAGCACGCGCCTGTAGTTCCAGCTACTCGGAAGGCTGAGGCGGCAGGATTGCCAGAGCCCAGCAGGTCGAGGCTGCAGTGGCCAGGAGCGGCCACTGCCCTCCAGTCTGGGTGACAGAGAGAGACTTCAACTCAAAAAAAAAAAAGCCGGGCTCGGTGGCTCAGCCTGTAATCCCGCGCCTTGGGAGGCTGAGGTGAGTGGATTGCCTGAGCCCGCGGGTTCGAGACCCGCCTGGGCAGGCGAAACCTCATCTCTACAATAAATCAAAAAAATT